>BTHU01000004.1:90342229-90352229 GCA_036184795.1 Tokudaia tokunoshimensis | reverse complement strand
TTAACAACACTCCAGCTTTTAAAGCCAAGACTGTCAATGTTTCTGCCAACA
Organism: Tokudaia tokunoshimensis; assembly: GCA_036184795.1. NCBI lineage: Eukaryota > Metazoa > Chordata > Mammalia > Rodentia > Muridae > Tokudaia > Tokudaia tokunoshimensis. The sequence continues at coordinate 90,352,178 of BTHU01000004.1, read as the reverse complement.
AGATTTGAATCCCTGGGGGTGGAGTGGGGAGGGGGGGGCTGCTGATATTGCCAAGGTCGGAAAAAAAATTTAAAAATCAAACTCCATAAAATGAGGAAACAATTAAAATAATTTGCATAATTATCTCTTAACATTCTAAAGTTCTTCCAGATTCAACAGTGTTTCAGTTTAGGTAATCACTGGATAAAACACTAAGCTCAAGTATTAGATGTGTTTAAATAAAAAGAGCACTAGAATAGAAAGGATTCTATAAAACACATCAACAAAAAACTTTCAGTCCATATATCTGCTCGCTTAATTAAACCTTAGCTGCTCAGCTCTGACCCCACAGCCAGCACATGGAGGGCAATGTCTGTTAAGCCATCAGAGTGTGTGTGTGTGTGTGTGTGTGTGTGTATGAGAGAGAGACAGAGACGGAGAGAGAGAATGATACATGTGGAGGTCACCCTCCACCTTTTTGTGAAATAAGGTCTCTTTTGTTATCCACTGTGAACAACAGAATAGTTGACCTAACTGTGTGGATTCTAGTACCTCTGCTTCCCAACTTGTCTTAGAACACTGGGATGACAGATCCATGCTACCAAACCCAGTTTTACATAAGTTTTAGGATCTGAATTTACACCTTTATACCAGTGCATGAAGAGCTTTACCCACTGGGCTGTCTCTGTAATCCTGAGTTACACTGTAAGTCCAAATGAAATGTATGCCTGTGAGGAGTTCAGCTCTCCCACTACCACATAAGCTTGTTGAGGGCAACCATCCAAGTTATCCATAAGACCCAGCTTTGCCGTGTCAGGGATATGTACATGCTCAGTAAACAAGAGAAAACACACAGCATCTCAGTGTCTAATTATTATTAATTAGCCTACAAAATACCAGGTCTTATTACATTTTCAAATCAAAATTGTTTTAGCTAATGCTTCTCGTATAGGCTCATCTGCTCTCCCTTGCATGCTACCCCACCAGAGCCGTCACACGGGCCTTCATCTGCTGATCTTCCTTGGCGCCTGTATGTCCTCAACTGGGTCTTCTTTCCCAGAGTCTCAAGGATTACCTACACTTACAGACAGATAGACAGACAGACAACACACACACACACATACACGCACACACAGATACACGCATACAACAATAAACTACAGTCTGCATGAGACACGTCTTTTTTCCTCTTAGAGTGTATATTTCTCTCAATTTTTGTTTTGTTTTGCATTCTACTTTGCTTAATTTAACTTTCCAGCCCTACCCCTTTTCCTGAAAACTTCATAATCTCATTTTTTAACAGTTGGATAAAATTCCATTGTATTGTGTACCATATTTCATTATCTACTCATCTATAGATGAGTAGCTACGCAGATTCCATTTCATTGCTCTTAAGAAGCAATAAACACAGATGTTCAGGTATCTCTGTGGCTGCCTCTTGAGTTCTTTGGATAGATGGCCAGAATTGTCAATATATAGCTGGATCATGCAGTAATTCTATTTTAATTTTTTTTCTTTTTCAGAAATGTCCATACTGACTTCCATTAATAGATATACTATTTGCATCCCCACCAGCAGCGAAGAGGAGTTCCTTTTCCCCATATCCCTGCCAGCACTTGTTGTCAGTTTTCTTGATGATAGCCATCAGAATGTCTAATTAGTCAGGAAATGTTGAAAACACCATCAACCCCTTTGCCACCCATCTGTCAGCCCCATTTTCTCCAGTTCTTTCATCTTTCATACTTCAAAAGATACAATCATTTGCCTTCCAAGCCAAAGGCAGGTGAGCAGTCCCAAAAAGTGTGGTCAATATGCTGATGACTTAGAGAACGCTCAAATGCTGAAAGGTATCATGGACACCATGATATCCTTCCTCATCCCCAGCACAGACTCTCTCCTGGGAACAGGGATAACCTGATGTGTATCACAATGAGACCATTACCTAAGGCTCCCATTCACACATTTCATAAATAATTCAGCATCTCTTCATTTTGCTTACTTCAGGTGTGACTACAGACAGGTTAAAAAGGGGGGAGTGGGATGCTGTGTACTATTAAGGAGCAAGAATAAATTCCAGATCACCACCTTAGTGTTCTTACTTGGTTTACACCTATGCACACCTATACACAAAATATCATTTAAAGAATATTCTTAAACACATTATCTAGTTTTTAAAACCAAATAAGAATCAACAGTTTGAAAACTGAACAGAAACCATTATAAGGGAAATGCAACAAAGCAAGAGATTAGAAAAAAACATTGAAAACTGGACTTATAAAAGAGCCCTGGGGCAGGGCCACCGTTCCTCTCTGCCCATTGGTGGCCATGCCTCACACAGGAAGACGTCCAGTGAATATACAGCATGTTTGATAGCTTATGGAGGAGTGGGGTAATGAATCCAAATCAAATCCCATTTTGAAAAATAACTCACCTTCTTATTTTGACTTCTCCATTTTAAGTGTTGCCCAAATAATTAAAACTATATAAGACGGGCGGTGGTGGCGCACGCCTTTAATCCCAGCACTTGGGAGGCAGTGGCAGGCGGATTTCTGAGTTCGAGGCCAGCCTGGTCTACAAAGTGAGTTCCAGGACAGCCAAGGCTACACAGAGAAACCCTGTCTCGAAAAACCAAAAAAAAAAACAAAACAAAACAAAAAAAAAAAACTATATAAGAACAAGGTAAAGAAATGAAGAAAAAGAAAAAAAGAAAACCAAAATCTAAGGTATCTGTAGATTCATTAAAAATTAGGTTGTCTTGAGAAAATTGACTTCTGATACTTATTGTAGAAGTATGCTGACGTGCATGTTTATGGAGAAGCGTGGGGAGACTTTCTGGATATGGGGCTGGAACTTGACACTCACAGACAGCTTCACTGATATGAATGACAGTCAAGAACACTGTGTGCTTGCTTGGTTTATGAGTTAAAAGAGATGAAAGGAAGGCTGGAAAAAATGATAAATAAAATTCACCTAGCAGGCTGTAGCCTAACTATAAAATACATACAAATTCATACATATTAAATAGTTAAATAATAGAAAACTTCCTCTTTGCTTCCTGCCCTTCCTCTTTTTTTCTCCCCTCCCACACTCATGCTTTCTTCCTTCTTCCTTCCTTTTCTTTCTTTCCTCCTGACAATCTCATGTACTCCAGTGGAAATTACTATGAAGCTGAAACTGGCCTGGAAATACTCATCTTCCTGCTTCTGCCTCCAAAGTTTAGGGAGTAGAGGCATATACCACCACACCAGGCTGAGAGAAAAACCCCTGACAGAGAAAGAGCACTATCACTTGAGTAATCTGCTATGTGTACTATGCTAGAAAATTTATAAAATCATTTTTAAGCTGGACAGCATTTTTAATCATTTTAAACATGAGCAGAAAGATGGTATTTGATTTTAAAGAGGAGCAAACTAGGGAGTGCTCCCAGACATGTTCTCAGGGTTGATGGTTCGGTGTCAAACTGGGATTCCAATGCAAGTGGACATACACACAAATTTAAAGGATGAGACTTAGGTAAAAAGATGAAAAAAAATTATATTACAGGAAGCAAAACTAACATGTGGGCACTAAATGGATGGGTTTGTAATCTGCATTCCAGTCAGGAATAGAAAGATGGTGTCTTTAAAATCAGGGGACCTGAGTTTCTTCATTTGTTCACGGCCTCTGCGGATCATATCAGCACTCAGGGACATGACAGAGGTGAGGGAGCATGCAGATTTGGGAGGCTCACATCTATCCCCTAGCTCTTGAATCTTCTATTATGCAAGGAACCGCCACGCTAATCTGAGCCTTAGTGTTTATGAGGCAACAATATCAACATCTGTCTTTACTATATACAAAAACTGCTGAATGGGTCAACTAAAGAAGACACAAATCTCTCATTAACTATATAACATTCTAGCCAATGTTCCTGTTACCTAAAATTACTTCCTAGCAGCCCCTCAGTCTTCTAGCTACAAGGAATCATCAAGGCCATCAAGGAATCATCTCTCAATGTCAGCGGATGTTTACAGATAGAGCGCCAAGTCAAGAGCCATGACTGCAGATGCTAATCCCAACACAAAGTACTTCTGCACTAGCTGTATGAAATGCCCCAAGTTACAAAATAAAAATGAAAAACTAACTTCAGATGACTTAGTTAAGAGGGCAAACCATGAATCTATGTTCACCAATCAGCATGCAGGAGTCTCGAATGAGTCTGTTAGCCTGTATTAAAACGCAGATGTTCACTTGTGTAGACAGACATATCCAAGAGCAAGTAGGGAAGCATGTAGGCTTGAGTGACCCAGGCTCAAATTGTCATTCTCGTTGGTTTGGCTCCAGTGACATCAAAGACCAGCGTTGGTCCAAAGGCTAAGACACAGACCCTAAGAAAAGCAGTGACTGTAGAAGAAATTATCTATACTCAAAATCCTGTATTTTGTATTCCTGCAAAGAAAAGTACTATATTTTGCATACATCCTGTAAAGAACTACAGAATAAATACTATTCATGTTTTCCAAGAATGGTGTTCATCAAGCTTCCCAAGCAAATAGATTTACTCTAATAGGAGTTACAAGATTAAACAGGAACAAAATGGTAAAATTATCTCATTCTTAAACTATATTAGCATTCTCTTGTGACTTAGGAGAAAGTGGAATTCCTAAATTCTCAAACTGTGACGAAATATTGGCTTTATTGATTCTCTGAACAATTTGTGGGAGTACCAAATCATTATTTTGACAGTTTTATCATAAGGTAATAGACTTCCTTTTAGATAATTGCAGTTACCACGTTCAATTTCAACCTTCCATAGGATTTTTTTTTCCTAGATACAGCTGTACTGTCAGTCTAGATCACATTACTTTCTTTTTATAGCTATACACACACAGCATTTTAGGCCTTCCACCTAATTATGGCAGCACAATAACAATTTAAACACTCATCATTAAGAAGTAAAGGTTAAGCACTTCTATGTTAAGACTCCTTTTTATAAAGACATATAGTGCTGGGTGACACAGGTAAATGAATTATACAGCCCTGTCGGAGTAGTTAAAAAAAAAGAAGAGGACTTCCTTTTTGGGTATACTAGGAAATCTGAAGAGTTTGCATCTAGGCAATGACATTAGCTAACTAGAGTATCAGCTTACAAGCTTTCTAACTCATTAAAACTACTCAACCACCAACTCTCACAACATCAAACTGTGTAACAAAATACTTCCCCTGAATATGGAGGTACTTTGGCATGGCTGTTAGAGGATGCGCTCAGAAACTGGATCACTAGCTCTTACTGTGTGAACCTGGCAGATCTCTTCAGTGCTCAGGTACTGGTCACAGTACCTCCAAGGATATAAACCTTCTACTTTATAACATTGTTTCGACAATGAAATAGCCACGATAGGCCAAGTGCTTAGGAAGAGTGCTTGGCATGCTATACCTGCCCGGCAAGTGTCAGATACTACAGCTGTCTATTTGATTTGCCTTAAGTGATAAATAACTACCAAACAAAGCTATGTAGAAGCATCGAAACAGGCCTGTGGCCTCAGTCCTTGGGTGAAACTGCACAAACACAACGAGAGCCAAGACATGAGCTTCCCGGTTCATTGTTTTTCTCATTCTAAGTCTGTCACAGAGTTTTTGGGTTTAGTGGTGAATAAATGTATAAAAAAGAGCTGATATTATACAACTGAAAAGCAGAAATGCAACGACATAATTTGGTACCAAGCTGACCCTTCCCTCAAACAAACAGGAGGTATCTGGACCAAGTGACTATTCTGATAGGGAAAACCAAATAGCCCAGCCCCTATAAACACCCTAAGTTTCCAAAAGTGTCACAAATCAATGTTCTATCCCAAACCCGAATGAAAGGTGTTTTCTTATGTGTCATTTTGTATCAATGCGGGTCATGTTTTTAAAAAACAACAAAATCCCACTTTATTATAAAATATTCAAATCACTTTCCTGAAACAGAAAAAAAGTCACATGATATCAGGACAATGCTGTAAAACAAGTCGATGTAAGCATCATCTGTATATGAATGACTTTTTTTCTAGAACCTTCTTAGGACAAAAGCTGTAATGGGTAGAAGATTATCTCCATCTAGATCATGTAACACTATATCATGAGCTCCTGACTCCTCATGTCTCCTCAGGCTGAGGATCAATCCTACAGTCACCTTAGTCCTTCATAAGGACCCTCTCATCATTATCTTCTAATAACCTCACACAGTAATCATCCTCAGAAAGTATAAGAAAAACAACAAAGGCAAAAGGCAGGGGTTCGGGTCAGGGTGGAACATCAACCAATAGAAGTCTTCTTAAAGTTACCAGGGTTCACTGGACGCTCACTGCGAGAGGAACATTAGTATTCATGATGTACAATTTTGGGGTTTCAAGCAATTGTTCTTTGTACCCATGATCCCTAATAAAAGTTTACTAAATTCTACTGCCTACACTGTATAAAATGCACAGTTGAGGGTCTACCTTCCAAGTCTGTGCTTTTTGAGTGATGCTGCCTTTCAGTATGATGATTACATTAATACTTACCATGCAAAGAATGAGGTTATATACTTTTTTTCAAAACAGTGAGGATAAATCATTTTTTCTTTACCACTTGTAGGCAAACTATATATGGAACTTTTGAGAAATAGAAGACATGGCATTATGTAGATGTGTACATGTTCTTGCAAGTAACCCTTTCTTAATGCCTATGTTAGCTGAAAATCACCCGAGTGCATTTTACAGGAAGACAACACTTCCAACCTGATAAATGTGTAACTGGTACAAACAGTTTGCAAAGGCTTGGAAGCACCCCCTGAAAAGAGCTACTCTCCCAAGCTCCATGCACTGTCTCCACTACTTCAATGTACAACATGTAGTGCCTACTCAGTCACTTTAGTACCACTTAGAGGGCAGAAGCACTTACCATATCATGCAAATGGAAACTCAGTCATTAACAATCTTATAGTTAATTGTTTGGAAGATTAAAATCAATTGGCAGGTCACTGGTAGAGCGTCCCCTGTCACACTGAAACAATTCTGGAAAGGCTACTTTATCTGTGAATGAACCATAACTTTCCATCTTTCTCAGAGCCTTCAATGTCTAACCTTATGCAGCCATCCTGTAAGATAGCCTCTAAAACTCTTCGAAGGGCTGAAAGGTCGGATTTTGTCTATGCCCATTCAAAGCAACCCTTGGCTTTTAACTTCACATTCAGCCTTGGGTCCTTTTGCTTTCTCACATGTCCACTGATGGCCCATAAGCTTTATATTTCTGTCACTTCCACTGTAAACTCTAGCTCATACCTGACACTTGCTAAGGATACTGAGACAGCTATGTACTGATCTTGTTCAAAACACCTGAAATTCCTCCACACTTCAACTCATTTGGTTCTTAACTGCTGCCAAGCCATAGCCTTGTGTCATGTTTAATTCCAAATTATGTTGCAAGTTTTTATTACCTAATTCCAAATGTGCTTTCAAATAAGTGAAAGTTGATTTAGTAACATCTATATTACTTTCTTTCAATTATATTTGATAAACTTTATTTTTTAATAATTTTTATTTTATTAGCAACATATTTTATTGCACCAAATATTGGGTATCATTATGACATCCTTCAAATATGTATATAATGTACTTTATTTAGACTTACCTCTCCATCTCTTTCTACGCTACCTACCTGCACCCTTACTAGCCCACTTCTTCCCCAAAAGGCCACCTTTTGTCTGTGGTCTTATATGAGCACAACGGAGTCTGTTCTACTTAAATTCCACATGATTATAATAAACTGAATTGGACTGCTTATAAATAGCTGAGAAACTCTACCATTTCCTTTTCTTTGTTCCTGTAGCTCTCTGTTTTAACAGTCAACCTCAATCCATGTAGTCTCTCTAGTTGTACAAACCAGAACAAATCTCTCCTTTGAGTCTCTCAGCATGCTTTACCTTCCAAAGGCAAAATCAGAATCATAACTACTCTATGCTTCTCATATTCCACTCAACTCTCGGCTCTTTGGTTAGGTGCATTCCTCTTTTTACCTAACACAGTACCTAATATAGCACCCAGAATACATCCAACGCCCCAATAGCTCCTGATTACTGTGGTGAAAAGGACAAGAGTTCTACACCAGTAAAACTTCAGGATCAACAGTAATAGGTCACTCAAAATCCAACCGCATCCAAGTGCCTATGGGTGACTTCTTACCCTTCCTTCATCACACCCGCCATTAAAGCCATGAGTGTACCACTTATTGATAGCGTAGCACAGTAACCCAAACAGTTTATTTGAAAATTAAAGTTCATTCAAAAAGTAATATCAAATATTAGAAACCCATTATAGAAAACATAATTCTTCTTTTCCAGGGGGAGAGGGAGTGGTAGTGGAAACTAATAAAATACATGTTGTGTAGAAGAGTGTATCCCCTAAAACACATAGAAATACTACACAGCATCCATCTTCAATATAAACCACATTCAATGACATTGCGCATTTTTAAATGGTGTGGGGAGAAAAGCAAAGGTAGGCTGTATGAAATCATTAGGGAATAGGCAAAGTCACAGTTCACAATAAGGATTGAGAGATTCTCCCAATGACACTGGGGAAATTTTAATCACCTTGTAAACATGCTCAGAAGCAGTCAGTATGCTTAACTTAAGTGATAAAGCCAACTTCCCTATTGATAATAAAAGCCACTTTATAAATGCATCAGTAAAAACAAAAACAAAAGAAAGCTGGGCAGTGGTGGCGCATGCCTTTAATCTCAGCACTTGGGAGGAAGAGGCAGGCGGATTTCTGAGTTCGAGGCCAGCCTGGTCTACAAAGTGAGTTCCAGGACAGTCAGGGCTATACTGAGAAACCCTGTCTTGAAAATACATACATACATACATACATACATCAGTAATTGAGTTTCAGAAGGAACTAAATATTTATCCTCCTTCTAGTAGAAGTATCTCTAATGATGTTACCATGTAAAAGATGTACGTACTTGAGATATACTCATGCCTAAAACATATACATGCCTATATTTATTGTTGGACTATTCATAATACCTAAGATATAGAATCATCTGAGATGTCCATTGACAAAAGAAATACTAAAGAAAATATCATATACAGTATAAACACACACATACAAACGAATATTACTGAGCCATAAAATATAAACCAGTATATATGAACATTTTGAGCAAAATACATAGAACTGGTAAATATTATATTAAGACAAACCAGAAACAGAAAGATGTATAAGGTGTCCTATCTCACACCTAGATACTAGAAAGAAAGAAAGAAAGAAAGTTAGTTTATCCAAATGTGAAATGTGATTTCTAGAGGCAGAAAAGGGTATGGGTGACACAGCCTGAATAATGAGTGGTTACCCAAACATAAGTTCCAGTATACTAGTGTTTGTTCTAAGCACAGAGGGGTGACTTGGAGATCAAATGATATATTTTATGATTAACTAGAAGAGAGGAAGGTTGTGAACACAATGAAAAGGAATCAGGAACATCATACTTCCTTGACAGAGTTCTCTACAGTATTACTCTGAACCCTGTCCCTCTCTCACTCACCCATTTAGCATCGGAAATGTAATAGGGCATAGACCTGTGCTAAAATCAGAGAGCCATGTGAGTATTAAGAAGATAAAATCTCAATCATTTATGAAAAAGTTGGAATGAGCAGGTAAGACCCCAGGTGTAGATTATAACATGGAAACTTCCTGACAGGGTGTGATGGCACACGCCTGTACTTCCTACAGGAGGCTAAGGTAGGAGTGTGAGTTCAAGGCCAGCCTGTGTCACAGAGAGACTCTGCAAAAAGCTTCAACCCTCCTTAACAATTTAACCTATAATAAGGTATTCTCTCCAGTTGTTTCTTTCCTTCGTGTAAGTAAAAAAGGCTAGAAAAGAGTAAGAATATTTCCGATACTTGTAAGACTTGACCAAAACACAAAGACTGCCTTTGAAGAGACTCCAATGACATCTGGAGTTACTT
>BTHU01000004.1:90077229-90339729 GCA_036184795.1 Tokudaia tokunoshimensis | reverse complement strand
TCTTTTTTACATGAGACTAGGCAAATATTTATGGGGCAGTTGACAAACTCCTGCCTAGTAAAAGAGCCAGCGCTGAGAGCAATTATCCTGATATTCATGACTCACTTTGAATATCACATTGAATATTACTCATAAATCTTTTACGAGCACATCCCCAGAGCTCACTTAACAGCCGGTTTTAATCATGCAGTTGACACAGAGAAAATAACAAAATGTATTTTTTCAGTGGCAAATTAATTTAGGCTTGAATCTCCTCCCGTAGCTCTATTCTCTTCTTTTTCTTTTTCCTTTTCTTGTACGAAGATCGGTGGAATTCATTTTTGCACTTGAGAGTAGCATTTCTCCAGTCTTGCTGAATTAAAATAAAAAGGATGAACGTTTCTTTTACAGCCAGCTCTGACAGTGGTTTTTTAAATGATGTATCTTGTTCTCTATATGAAAGATGAATCAATTTTTGAGTTTGATACACATTGTCTGTTTAGCTGAATGGAGAGGTGAATGCAGAATTTAGACAAAGGAGAAGCATTATTCTGAGGAGCATTTAAGTTGTGGGTGGTCTTTTGTATTGCATTTAATTGTCATTAACTGTTGATGATAGCTGTTTTGGAATCTGGCTCTCATTAAGTGACTTGAGATGCTGTGTAAATTATTTTTAAATTGGGATAAGGGAGTAAAGAGAAATGTTAGAGGAAAAAAATAAGAAGAAGCAGCAAAAAAAAAAGTAACTCACGTGGAGTCTGTTCATGCCCCTGTAGAAATCTCTCTAGGATAATCCGAGCCATTAATGAGGGTGCATAGTCCACCTTCATAAAACAGAAGAAGAAAATTAAAACTGCCAAGCTGTGCCAGTAGTTGATATTCCAATATTTTGTCAACACTGAAGATTAAGTCAATTTTAATCAACCGTAACAAGCATCATTCATTAAAAATCTTTCCCACCCTTGGTAGCTTCCATTGTAATAAACTGTAAGTACGATCTGTGCTGTTGTGAGGATAGATGGGTCAAGTTTATTGAATACAACATTGGAACCAAGAATGATAGGACAACTTGGAAATAATACTTATTTAAAATAGGCAAACAGGCCTTTCTAATCCCAATTTTTGCTGGTGGGCCAATGTTGTTTTCTATTCTAGAATCCCCCTTTTATCCAACTGTTTACACTTACATTATTTTTCAGAAATTGAATCAAATGTCCCAATTATTAAAGTATGGATTTTTGACTGATTTCATTTCATCTTTAGCGAGAACTGAGATTAGCTGTAAGTTATTTACATACAAAATAAGTTATATGATAAAAGAAAACTTTATGGAAATATTAAGAATAAAACACAAAAATAATAACATCTGCAGCATAAATATACACACTGAGTGTGGTCTGAAATACCACTGATAAACGTAGCAAATACAGAGCTCAGAAAAGGAACTTGCTTTTAAATAGGGAATCAAACAGGAAGCGAACAATACTCAACACAACAGTCACTTCAGTTGGTGACAATAAAAATAACATGGCACCTATTCATTTGTAAAAGTATTTTCTTTTTCAGATTATTTATTAATTCCATTCATTAATTTCACCAGGAAATATGTTTTTTTTTTTAAATAGCAATGATGCCTGCCTCACATGAGCCTTTTTATCCTGAATATAAAATGGGAAATATTCCTCATATATTATCACTAGGAGTTTTTTTTTTTTGACAGGTACTCAAGTCCTACGTTCACACCAAAATTTTATCTTGATTTAGTAACTAGACAAAGAGGGTAGCTTCATTTGTATGAACAGTTTCTTTTTTTTCAAATATGTATGTACTTGGATGCCCTTAAATTCCCCGAGTAGAAAGAAATGCTTTCCACGGAGCTGCTTATTCGTAGTAACGCACATCAGGGCTGACACATGAAAAATGGTGAAATTACTGAAGGTACTCCAGCCTGAATAAGGACTACGTTATTAGTTCAGGTACCTGCATCTCTCTAATTTTCATATTAATCATGTGTCCATCTTTCTCTGAAATAGGGCCATCATGCTTCGTGTCAAAATTTAGCATGTAAGTAAAATTCATAGTGCTTCAAATCTAACTTGAAAATATTTGTGTGGAGAGAACAGAACGACAGAGCATACAGTCACTAACAGAATGAGATTTCCTAAAAATAGTTTTCAGGCTTGATCAGGAAAAGGTGGTATTAAGACATTTATGAAATCAATGACGGCTACCTAGATCCCTTATCTTACCCAAATTAACAATAACATGGTGCTTTTGTCTAAGGAGAGCTGCTCTACAATATAATGTACAAGTTACATATTTCTCATCCATTTTTACAGTTACAACGATTAAATATATATTGACTCATAAAATATTACCATCACATCAATTGTCACCTGATATATAAGCATATGTCCTTTAAGTATTAACTAGCACATAAACATGGGAGCTTGGATGTTTAGAAGCCATAATCTGGTACCCACCATCTCCAAATTCCCCTAATGCATTAATAATCATATGTAAAATGTTTCCTCTGAACTACTGGGCACCAAAACGAAGGGAGGAAAAAATAAATCTCTAAACAGCCATTTCTTTTGGGAAGGCTAAATATTGCTACTTATTCACAGCAAATAGTAAATATTAATATGGGGAAATACGTGGTGATGGGTTAGCTTTTTCCATACAATTATAAGATAGTAGTTGAGATCAGTTTCATAAACTAAGTTCAACAGAACTATCCATTAAAAATTCGAATAAGCAGTTGGAAAGTTTGCTTGGTGATTAAGAGCACTGGCTACTCTTCCCTAGGACCTGAGTTTGATTCCCAGAACTCATATAGTGGCTCATAACCATCTGTACCTCCAGTTTTAGGAAATCTGACACCCTCCTCTGGCCTGGCATGGGTACATATTAGGCACAAAGAAGATACAGAGATGTACAAGCAGGCAAAACACCCATAAACATAAAAGTGACAATAAATCTTTTTTAAACATTGGACTCAAATGAACACAAAGCGCTACTTTAGAAAACTTCCATCATCAGTGCGAGCAAGCTCCCCATCTGCAGCACTGCTTTCCCAGATGCACCTACAATTCTACTAGCCCCCCTCTTCTCTTTCATAGAGGACAATCACCAAAATCCTCCTTAGTGCTGGGGTACCTCAAGTCACTAAGAGTACCAACTTAGAACAGCAACGACAACAACAACCACAACAATAACAACAACAGTAAAATGTCTAGAGATCTTTAACACCCACCCTGCTCTAGAAATAACAAAATAAAGTACAGTTTTGCTAGGAAGAGAAGACAAACCCATTCTGTGTGTTAACTATCCTACCAGACTGTGATGATTTTTCCCAGACTGTTAAACTATCTGCTAACTGGTGGGTAACTGATCTTCTGCTGACTACAGCAGTGTGCAGACGGGAGAAGCCATCCTTCCTTCTAATGCAGAACGTAGAGCTTGCTGCTCCTGCAACGCTTCATGTTCACAGCACAGAGTCATCTCTAATGCAAACACACATCTTCTGCCTTGCCTCTCTGTTTTCCATTATAACACAACACAGAAACAGTGTGCATTTCATGCCGTCCCTATGAGGTTTGCATAAGCCATTCCAACTCAGACTCAATATTGTATTGCTCTCATTACAGTGGATAAATATTTTAGAGTTTAGGAATTAAATATTTTATTTTTCGGTAGGCTCTCTGCAACTATTGTGAACTTTCTGCAGTTTCTTCATTCACAGGAAATCTTCAGGGTTTCCTTTTGAAAATGTTAGGCTGTTAGCTATTTCCCCACACAGGAGCAGATCAGAGGTAACAAATAAGTTCTATAAATCACTTTATACTTGGTGTTAATAAGAATATTATGTTTCTTTATGGAAAGATGCTTTTCCATAGGCTTATATCCTTTATTATAATAAAGGTTTACAAATAGAAAAATGAATCAAGTACATAATGCATTGTCAAATATAAAATGTCTCCTTTCGTTTTTATAATAGTTAGCATAGATTTCCTTGGCATATATCTCCTCACTTGACATAGGTATTTCTCACACTAAATTATGGCAACCAAACCGAAGAGCATGTTTGGAGCTGTTTGGTTGAAATTTTCCACAAAACAAGAAGCAAAGAAGCTGTTTGTACATTTGCCTTAAAAGAAGTAGACTAATTATGTCAACTGATTTATTAATTCATGAAGTTCTTTGTCCAATTATTAAAAGTACAAAGGGACCGGGGAGCAATTTGAATGTCTAACACACCTCAAAATCTTTCTCTCTTTTTTTAAAGTTAATTACAATTCTGAGTAACACTACTCTAGATAGGCCCCTTAGGTTTAGCCCAGGTTTAAATAAAATCATAACAATAACATTACCTCATTGGCCAGCTCCAAGAGCACGGGGGCTGCTCCGTTTTTCCCCACGCCATTCAGGTACCTAGGTAGACAAAGGCAAGTGGTCATGCAGTGACAAGGAAAGGCCAGCACAGACTTGTCAATGTCCCCTGTGTGTACATGTTTCTCCTGGGCAAAAGCCAAGCTCAAGACCTGTTAAAGCTTGCTACCGTCACAGGAAGCAGTGAAGGGCAAGGACAGCGCGCAGCTTACCTCAAGGCCGCCACTGATGGGGAGGCAGGAGGCATAGCCACACCAGCCTCCACTGCTTCTCAACTTTGAGAAGTGAAGAGAGGTGGCTTCTAAACTCCCACCCATAGCACTCTATGCCTTGTACAGCCATTGCACAGAAAAGGGACAAGCTGACTCTCCGCTTAAACAATGCATGTAGGCACACAGGCACCCATGTCAGGGAGACCTTACACCACTGACGGGCAATGGGAGACCTGCACCCTCTCATCTACCCTAGCTTCCTGAAATAACCCCAGCCTGTACCAGCAAACCACACTTCAATAAGCAAGCACAAAACCCCAGGCTCTCCCAGACAAAGAAGGCACGGCACTTTGTTTTCATCAAAAGTTGAATGTGGCATTCACTTCCTCTAAGAACTCTGAAAGCCCACTTTCAATCCCAAGGCTACACGTTAACCACCTACCAGGGGCTTTGAGTTTCCTTATAATCTTATGGCTATTGTTCTACTAGTGGTTGGGTCTTATGAGTCACAGGTTAGCCAAAGGTTCTAGCACAGAGCTCTATCTAAAGACCTCTTTTTGCTCTTTTGAATTTGAAACATAGTTTGACTAAGTTGGCCCGGGCTGGCCTTGAATCAGTGGTCCTGCTGACTTAGCCTCCTGAGCAGCTGGAATTACAGGCTGAAGCCAGTAAATCTGGCCATAATCCAGTTTCTATCCACTCTACATGGCCAGCCTCATCTCCAACACAGTCTGCTACATTTATCCTTCACCTGTGTTAACTCTAGACACAAAGATTCAATACCATGTTCTTCAGCCCACCATCCATGGGTAAGTTAACTGCCCTTCATATGCTGATGAGAAGTTCTCTATGGCAAAGCACAGAAGACGGTATTGATAAGCTACAGAAGTCGCCCTACCTATGAGATACATCCCAACATACTGAGTGAGTGCCCGAACCTATGAAGAGTTCTGAACTCTACATATATGATGATTTCTTATGTATAGATATGCCCAGCATAAAGATTATCTTATAATTCAGAATAAGAGACTTATAGATGAACAACATGCTATATTAGAAGTTATATAAATGTGGTTCTTTCTCTTACTGAAATTTATTCAACTTTCTTGTGATACCTACCCGAGATAACGTAAGGCCTATATCATCAGAGGAAGTGAGATGACTGATAGGCAGTGTGACCCAGCTTTAGGCTACTTCTGTTCTGACACTAGGTGAGTAGGAGGCCAACAGAGCAGATGACTGCAGGTTACCTGAGTCATGGATAGCAAGACCCTGAAAAGAGGAGGACTTAATGTACTTGTCTGTCTCTAACTCATCTCCTAGTGCAATGTGGACAGGCTTAGAAGGGCTGGGAAACAGATTTAATTCAGTTTACTCTACTTACCACAATTCTTGACTTTTAATGGATGATTATCTAGACACTACATAATTATCTATTATATAACTCTTAAAGCCACATTAGACAATCTAGCAAAATCATGTAAGGATATTTTCTGTAAAATTTCTTATTTGATTGAATAAATTAAAGTTCTTTATTGATACTTAAAAAAAAATAAAGTCAGTAAATGACTTCTGGGATTAATTGCCAGCAGCAGATAGTGTATTATAAAATAATATAAGCAAGGCAGAGTCAACACAAATCATAGGGAGAGCAGTGAGATTATTATAGCTTCAAAATCATTCACACCAGTCTACTTCCTACATCCTGGGTCCCTTTGTAACTATGACTATATTACACAGGAAATCAATGAGGCAACAGGGCCTTCAGAAGCATGGGTGGGAGAAAAGCAAGTATAGGTTTGAAGACAGATTCAGAAGCAAAACGGGAAAAATAAAAACAGGCCCCAAAAGACAAATCAAGAATCCCAAACATGGCAATGGTGGTTTAAAGAACTCAGCCCCTGGGAACGTGAGCTTATATCTCCAGTGCACTGAGGATAAACTAATCAACCTGTGTGGCTATGTCACCCCAAGAAAGCGTGAGAAGCACATACTTCAGAGAGCTCCAACCCTGAGTCCAGTATTTAATAGCATACCATTATCAAGGTAGCTTCAGTATTTGATCTTTAACATTCATATATGCTTCAAATACTTTTGAGAGCTCTGGGTTAGGCCTTAATCTGGTGTCTGAAGAAACAACAGGGAATAAAATATCCCTGTCTCTATCATCACAAAGATATGACAGTCTTCAGACAGCAATTAAAATATCATAAATGGATCATACATGCTATGATAACATCCAAATTAGGTGACTTGGCCAGGAAGTCCACACAGAAGTATCACTTGACTCTTGACGACATGAAAGAAGCAGTGGCCCAGGCATCTGTTTGGAGGATAAACTACTTGTAAAGGGAACTGTTGCTTTGAGTCAAAATTCCATGGTTTCGCATAAAAGATGCATCTATCACTATGCTAATAATACACAGTGAAAACTTCTACAAAGTTTAAAGAAACAGAAGGATTGTCAAACAGTAATCCCAACACACACAGATTACTACATGCAAACAATCAGAGCAAATTCCTAGTGTGGTGAGTACAAAGGCTTCTTGCTAGCTCATACAAGGAAACCATCCTCAAGGCACTGATGAAATCTACCCAGACCAGCACAGTGACGCACATCTGAAGCCACAGTGCTGGAAGGAAAGGGAATACTGCACCCTTTGGTCAGCCGGTATAGCTGAATCATTCGGCTCCTGATTCACGCAAAGACTATATCTCAAATAAGAGATAAATAAGTAAGTAAGTAAGTAAGTAAATAAATAGGTGAAGCACTATGTGAGAAGAACCCCTGATATCAACTTCTGGCCTACACACACACACACACACACACACACACACACACACACACACACACACACGTACACACATACATACCCACACAAACATGTGCATACATCCCACGTGTAGAAAAGACCCTTAGTGAAGAGCTATTTACTGGTGTCTGGAAAATCTTCGATCATGACATTATGGACTTATTTAAAAACAAAACATTTGAGTTGGAGATACAGTTCTATAGTAGATCCTTTTCCCAGAACACACAAGGCTCCATCGACAGCATAACACACACAAAAAGCCACTACTCTGACACTGTTTTCTCTCCTTTTATAATGTTCTCCCCCTACCAACAAGCCAGTAAAGGCGAGTGTTGTTTCAGCTGACAGAGCTGTGCTGTGCTCTACAAACACACCTATGCTGACACTTCCCTTAAAATTCACATATGTAAGAACATACGTATCTTTCACTCTCTACACCAGTGGAAGGCAGGAATTTGGTCTTTTTCACACGTGCATGGACATTACCATCAGGACAGTATGTTCAGGAAATAGTGCTACTGAACATTTCAGCTTTTTGTTGCCATGGCAAGAAAACCAACCAGATGAAGGAAAGATTTATTTTGGCTCATGGTTTCAGGGCTGGGCTGTCCAGCTCCATTGCCCTCAGGTCTGAGGTGAGAAACAAATCTTGGCAGAGGGGCATGGGAGAAGAAAGAACCTACTCACCTAGTGTCAGTCAGGACAGACAAAAAGGGGCCAGGGCAATATATAGGCTCCAAAGACACACCCTCAATAACCTATTGAATGGTGTGACCCACATGCAAGGCGGGTCTTCCCTGTTTTGTTCTTCCTATCTGGAAATGGCCTTCTTTTATTTAAACTGAGAAGTATGTTTTCCTCTCTTCCCAGGCATTTGTCAATCCAATCAAGCTGACTCTCAGGATTAGCATCACAGTGGAATCAATGTTCAGAAACCAGCTTTATCATGTACTGTCAATATCAGGTCTCAACAATTCTTTTTTCCATGTCAACATCTTAGAAAATTCAATTGATCTGATTCTGTATAGCTACGAAAGCTGTTTCCTGAGCCAGTATGGTTAGAAGAGATGGGAGATAGGATTTCCAAACCTGCAACTGATGGTAACTTACAGATCTGACCATCTGTGGCTGTCAATATTCATCTTCAGCCTGATTTGCTTTAGAATCACCCACAGTTGAGTGTGTGAAGGTACTGAGAGTGGTTCCAGCAGGGAACAGAGGAGGGAAGGTGTTGGGTTATGGGGTGCCCATCCAGGATGGGAGAGAGGGCAATAAAAGGAGGAAGTCTTAAGTCGGCTGAGTACCAGTATTCTCTGTTCTCTGCTTCCTCGTCTGCCCCTAAGGGAGGGGTCTCAGCCACACCCCTCTGCTACCATAAACACTGCCATGCAGAAAACATTCACAAACCACAGGTCAAGACAAACCCTTCTTTCCTTAGATTACACAATTGAGGAACTTTGACCCAGCGATGCGAAAAGTAACTAACAGTCCAACCACATGTGTTCAAAAAGCCTATGCGTAAATAGGGTAAGAATCAAGACAAATTTCACCAAGGATGTTCCTGTATGGAAATAAAATAGGACAGTCCAAAGGAATAGAGAACTGTTTTCAATGAAAACCTTAAATATCCAACTGAGAAGACTTCCCCACCAATGCAAAAACTCAGGAACACACTTTCTACTGCTTTCCTGATCCTACGAATTCCCACCTGACATAATCTCAACACCAGCTAGAATGTGGCACCAGAGTTCTCACACTGCTGGCAGGAACATAACTGAGGCACTTCTAGAGAGTAAGGCCATAACACACAGTGAACTTCTAAATCTCCGCATTGCTTGCACCAGGAATTACCAACACAGAAATCAGTCAGTGCCAAGGAGTCAAGCACCAAGACACCACAGTATTACTTATTTACAATATCAGAACACTGGGGACATTTGGTCCTCAAGAGAATAACCTGGGAAATTCAGTCCTTTGCATGGTGAAGTAAGGCAACTAATAAAAGAAAAGGCTTTTTACAAATATTATATCATTTACATTTTCCATAATAAAACCCAGGACTCATAGTTACACATGTAATATGACCTCGTCTATGTAAAAATGGGTTGTCAGAAAGCTGGCATGAAATTTTAAGCAGTAGTTATCTCTGAGTGGCACAGTTATGGGCAGTCACTCACTCCTTTCTAAGCCATCACAAAGGTGCTTAATTTTCATAGCAGGTGGTATTACCTTTATAAAGGAAACATATTTAAATAAGTTGTTATTAATATTTTCCCATTGCTTAAATATGTGTGGATAAAACACAAGCTGCCTTTAGTCTAACCACCTTGAAAACAAACAAGAACCTCTGAAAGCCAATTTACCTTAGAACAACCCAGGATATTTGACCTGCACATTCCCAATGACCGGCTGGTAAGGTGGTCTGCCTCAGAGGTAACAAACAGTACGGCTGGCTCCCACGGCATAGAGGGAGGGACTGCCAGTGGATCAGGGCACTGCGGGGATGTCTTTCCTCTGAGTCTCTGTTACAGCCTGCATTCTAATATTATTTCAAATGTTTTAATGCCTCACGTAAGTAAGACTCTCATATTTAAAAAAATGCCCAGAAGCAAATCTATTTCTATATCCTCGTCACTGTGACCCACTCTACTCACTACCTGCCATTCACTACTCAGTAACTGTACTTACTTAAACTCTTTTTTATCTTTAAAGGAAAACTATCCAGATAATAGAAAATTAAATAGAATAGTAAAAAAAAATTAGTAATTATGTACACATTTCTTTCTTGGTGGCAAGGATGGAACCCATGGCCTTGCAGAAGCTAAGCAAGTACTCTATACAGACTGCAGCCCAAACACTCTTTATGTTGTCAGACATAGTCTCACAAAGTTATTGAGGCTGTCTGTGAACCTGAGATCCTCATGCCTCAGCATCCCCAAACCTGGAATTATAAACTTGTGCCACTAGACTTGGTGTATGTGTGTGTGTGTGTGTATATAAGTATATTTTATATTCACATACATACATATACATGATGGCTTTCAAATGATTTAAAGGTCTTTAAGTTTACAAACAAAAATGTATTTCCTATACAGATGTGGTGGTACAGGTCTGTAAGCATAGATTGAAGAAGGTAAGGCGCCAAGTCAGAGATCAACTTGAGCTGTATAATGACATGCTATCTCAAAGCAAATGTCTTGGCATAAAAAGGAAAAAAAAATCAGTTTTTTTTTAAATTATCTGGATGCCAAAGCATTTGTAGATTTTGTAGAACATAAATGTGAATTTTATAAAGTTAGCTATGACTTTTCTCGAAATCTACAAAACCTTCTTTAGAGAGGAATTCTAGATAAAATGGGTGGTGGGGGTGGGTGGGAGGGGAATGATCCACTCACTCATCTCAAACATCTTTAGTATCTTTAACTTAAAACAAAAGAGATCTTTCACCATGTGGCAAAATAAATGACTTTTTAAAAGAAAATATGATTTCCATAGCCTCAACAAACTTCAATCCTTTATTAAAATGTTATACTTTATTTATTTAAAAATAACTTGCAAATAATAAAAACAGATCCCAGACCCCCAAATCTATACCATTCAGGGACCTTTCTAACAGGTCCCACCTCACTCAGTCAGAGTGGCTCTCATCGACAAGTCTGACAACAAATGTGGGAGAAGTATGGAGAAAAGAATGCTCATGATTCTCTTGGTGGGGTGCGAGTTAATACTGCCGATGTGCAAGTCAGTTTGGAGATTTCTCAAATGATTTAAAATGGATCTACCATCTGCCCCAGCTCTTTCACTCCTGGGTCTAAACCCAGAAACTCTAGACCCTGCCCTAGAGATCTCTGAACCCTATATTTATTGCTGCATACATTGCTATTGCACTATAGCAAGAAAAATGAACCAATCTAGTTGTCCATCAACAATTGAATGATAATGATAATGAAGTTTTAGTATATAATTGGTTTGAAAAGTTGCCACATATACATGTAGGGCATATGTATACATGAACAAATGTATCCATAAAAGATGTGCACTTACTCAAAGTGTTAAGTAGCCAAATCAGATTCAGTAACAGTGTCTTTGTCTCATTCACGCCATGTATACACACCTAAATGGACACCATCCCCAAATTCTTGACACATGCCAAAGAAGCACTTAAAAACTCATTATAAAATACACAAGTTTTAAGCAACAGTCTTAATACAGTATAGAAAGGCAGTTTAATGATCTAATTTGTTCATAATAATTATTGCAATTAATAGGTACTGTGATACCCTCTAGTGGGGCAGGCAGGTCATACCTCTGGTAATAACTTTCAATCGCTTCTGGAGTATGATGTTTGGCATGTGTTCTTTTAATATGTTTCTGAAACAAAACACAAAAAACATCTTTATGTTATGTCACAGATCAGAGTCAAGAACAGCAAAGACATATTTCTTCATCCCAGTGGCAAGCATACGGGGCAAATGGCTAATGGCTTGGGGATTTGGGTGGTGGCAGGATTTCTTTTCCTGCTACTCCATCTATGCATTTTAATCTCCTGCTTGGCTGGGATGTCTTCAGACTGTACCACAAGTACAGTCTATATGTAAAAGCCACCAGGGTCATAGTAATTGAATCTAAATAAGTTTGCTTCGGGCTGCAGAGGGCAGAGGAAAACTTGTTCCCTCTTCCAACCTTTGTATTAATTTTCCCTCAATTCAATTCCATCTAAGTCCTCTGCACTCGGGCTTTACAACCCAATTGCCATATTTAACCAGGAAGAACATTGCTTAAAAACAACTTATTTGAAAACTACAAAAAGTAATTCCATAGAGACTTGCCACTTGACTGACACCTGTCATCTCATGATAAATGACTCCATTTTCTGCCTCTCTTGCCTTCTGCCACTCCAGCAGTGGTCATTTATCATCATCTCTGTCAGCAGTGGGAAGCGGCACTGACAGTGCAAGTCAGCAAACATTTAGCACATGGAGCCACGCAACACGGGGAAATTATTATTGTCAGAATAATAATGCTTTAGCATAATTTATTACAGGTCCACTAAATAAGCAAAGGCTAGATGTTATTAGACAGATGGATGGGTAGGCTTGGCAGGCCTCCACTGAGACGCAGGCGCTGCCTGATGTGGAAAGGAGAACATCCTCCAACCCAATCAGAGAGCTGGCAGTTCAATTACAAAGAAATAAAGGGACATTCATCATTCAATTAGGCACCTGTCAACCCTCACAAAGGAGAAAACTTCTAACCTGGTACTCCTGGGAGAAGATGCTCAGCAGAGTGGCCTGCGATTGACTGGAACAAATAAAAGAAGGACAAAGTTAATTACTGGAGTGCACAGCAAAGAAATAAAAGAGAAAGGACCTTCAAAGGTAGGCCCGCTGCCCTGTAATCCAACAGAACACGAAAACAAGTGTGGAGAAGTTGTTCCAGATGAGAACCTCACACAAAGGCTTCCTGCTATGGGGTCAAGGAGAGAGGAAGAGAGGATGGGGAGGAAGAGCCGGTCCTGATGCAGGAAGCATAGCATTCGGATTCTCTTCAACCTCAGGATGGCTGTATCATATCTGTAGTATAAAATGGGGTTTTATTCTACAAAGGACCACAAGAAAAAGGTTTCTTGCCACAAACAAATGAGTTACTCCTGGGAACAGTAAGAAGTACCTTTTTCACAGACTGAGTTCCCAGGTTTATCTTGTTGGCTATCCCAGATTCCTGGGGGAAACACTGGTCTTAACAAGATGTAGCACAGAGGCTAATGGAACATTCTCACCTACTGGTAAGCTCTGAAAAGAGGAGGCATCAGAATGTGGCAGTCTAGAGAAGGACTCACTCTCAGAGACTACAGTTATCCTTATCCAGGATGTCACAGCACCAAGCACTGGGGATACCTTCTTCCCAAATAGGGAGTTTGTTTCTGCAACTATCCCCTTTAGAGATGGAATGTTCCCCTAAAATGTCATCAGCATCCACTGCTCCCTCTGACTGCCTTTGGTGGATACATCCACCTTATCATATCTTGACAGTGACTACTTTTGATATAGTTTTCTAGTAAATGCAAACTGAAGAGACTGCAATTTAAATAATTTGATGTTCACAGTATGCCAACACTCTGTGAACATTAATTTTTTTTTATTTATGAATGAACCCGCCCAAGCATGTCACCAGTTCAGAGACCTTGAAATAAAAATGATCCCATGTTTGCCTGCTCACTGCCATTGCCGGCAGCCTCTGGAAACCATCATGGGGTTGGGCTTCTGATCCTCCCCACCAGGACCAAATTATATGAGAAGGTTTTAAAGAAAAAAAAAAAACCCATAGGGTCATCAAGATGGCTCTGAATGTAAAGGTGTTGACAACCTGAGTTTAATCCCTAGGATTCATATGTGTGCCATGGCATGCATGCACCCATGCACGTCCACACATACATATTCAATACAAATATATATAACAATAATTTAAATATAATCCCAGCACTCTGGAAACTGAGGCAAGAGGATTGCTACAAGTTTCAGGTCTACATAGCAAGAACCTACCCAGCCTGGGCTTCAGAGTGAACCTCTATCATAACTGAGGTAGGGAACAGAGAGAGAGAGAGAGAGAGAAAGAAAGAAAGAAAGAAAGAAAGAAAGAAAGAAAGAAAGAAAGAAAGAAAGAAAGAAAGAAAGAAAGAAAGAAAGAAAGAAAGAGACAGACAGACTGGGGTCATCTTAGGAGTTGGGGGGATCTATAGATGGTCACCAAGGAAAGTGCATATATAATTAAAGAACTACTTCAGTACGTCAAAAAGTACAGAGAAATGTCCGAGGACATTTATAAATTGATAATTTTCTCATTTTCTTTTAAAATAAGAAACCATCTTAAAAAAAAACTCTGTGCATATGTGTGTGTGTGTGTGTGTGTGTGTGTGTGTCTGTGTGTCTGTGTCTGTGTGTGTCTGTGTGTTTCTGGCTTGCCAGAATGTAACATGCACATCACATACCTTGGTAGAGTTACTGATATAAGCTTCTGAAAAAGATGCCAAAAGGAAGGTCCACTCTTGAGTAAACTACTCTAAGAAAGTAAAATGCTTCATATCTCCCCATGATTAAGAGACCTCTCCCCATAATACAAAATAGACTGATGTTATTAGCCATCTGGCAGTACACAGAAGATCCACTTCTAGGTTTCAAAGTGTATGAGAATAGTATTTGTTGGAAAGACAAAGGATGCCACAGCTGTGAGTTTCAGGCCAGCCTGATGTAGAGGGAGTTTCAGGACAGCCAGGGCTAGACAGAAAACCCTGACATGGGAAAAAGAAAAAAAAAAAGAAGTGAGTCTGGTCAGGACTTGGGAGCACTGTAGGATGAGACCATATATTTAAGCAGAGAAGGTCTTTAAACTGCTTAGTTCAGTGGCCTGGGCGTAAGACTAACAGAGTAACCAAGCTCTGTGAGAAGGAAGCTAGAGTCCCACCCACAACACTGGTGAGCAAAAACAAACCAAAAAACCAAAAGCCCATAGCACAACTCATGTTACAACAAGAAGGAAGACTGGCTCCCAGAATGCTTTGGTTTTGTCCAACAAAGCACAGCTTTGGAAAAATAAGTGATCCTGATAAATAATTTACGTGTCAATTCTCTATTCTAGTATGTGTTGATCTAGCAAGGAAGGAAGAACCTGACCAAGTGCAAATGAGAAAAACCAGAAAAGGAGCTTTGGCGCAATATCGGGCACTGACCCAGGGTCTTCTTCCTGGACTTTCCCCAGTGTGCTGGTGCCGAGAGGTCCTGGAGGTAAAGTCTGGGCAGACACACAGGCCACCAGTGTCGCAATGACCAGGAAGTTGGTGAAGATTCCCTCTTTCTCCATAATGGAGCAGTAGTTTATGGACTGCTCTACTAGAGGGCAGTGGGTAGGCAGTGACCAGATCTCCTCCTGCAGGGTTGGCTGTGGAGTCTCCACCCAGAATTATTTTCAAAGTTAGAGCGAGTTTCTTCACATACAGTTTCCTGCATGGAATTCACACCATGGCAACAGTAAAGTCCAGTCTTCCTAGTGACCAGTTCTGAGAGGTTAATTCACTACTACCCTCCAACCTCACCCACCATTTGTCTTATTTCAAGGATGAAGAAATAGAGGAAGAAACATTATTTTAAAATATAAAATTAAGCATTCAGATATGGTGGTGAATAAAAATCCACATCTAATTCCAGAACCTAAATTCTCAATTCCCATGGTACTTGTGCCTTCCTAACAGTTCCTAGAAAAAGGCTCTGCATGTGATTCATGCTAACACCTCTGCTCAGGCATCTATGAGGTACTACAGACCACCTTGAAAGGTGGAACATGTTTTTCTGATAGAAAATTGAAGCAAAGAAGTCAAGTGTTTTGACCAAATTAAATGGCTTTAGATGATATTTCCTTCTTTAAAAATCAAATTGCAGTTTTCCTCTAATTAGTTGCATAAAATACTATTTTCTTTTTGTGTTAAAAGGTAAAGGAACTCCTGATGGCGGGAAACAGTCTGAGGTAAGAGGACTGGTAGGTACTTTCCATTATCCTCCTTACAGATAAGGTGGGTTTTAACTACCACTACCGCCTGGGTTGTTTCTGAGACTGAACATGAGTCTTGTACTCAAATATTATTTTCATTTCATAACTTAACATCTCACGTATAAATGGTGAAAATACTTTCTAAGGTACGAATCTTATAAGACAATGCTTAATGAAGAGTTTCCCACTTAGAAAAAAACATATTCTGTGTAAAATCTAGATTCCACTGTTGATAGTCATCTACACCCTGCCTGTGTTCATTTTGTGTCCAAAGAATATGGATTTATGTGCATATATACACAAATGGAATATCTAAAATTTTTGAGTGGTGGAACATATTTTTGTAATATTCTCTCATAAAAGACAGTCACATCTATCTACAGCACTGGAATTATCCTTTTTAAATTATTGTGAATGAAACAAAAAATTATCACAAGGAACAAATGTGCAGCATAACAAATTAATCTTTTAAAAGACGAAAGAAAACCAAGTAGCCACTTAGGTCAATACCTTCAGCACCCTGAGGGACACCCAAGCGAGGATTATCCTTTCCAACAAAGAAATGGCGATTCGTCTGGTCTTTGTTTATTTCTTCTAGCTTACCATGACAAGTATATGTTCTAGAAGATGGCATTGCCAACTAGGTGTTTGGTGGATATTATAAGAAATGTCCTACGCAGTATGCATTTTGGGGGGCAATATCTAGCTCCTCGTCTAACATGTCAATGACATGTTAAACATTAAACACAGGTGCAGTTCACTGCTTTCGGTTCACATTTACTCTTGTGTAGTGTGTGTTTATGGTCCCATCCCAAAGCTTGAAATGCCCATAAGTGCTCCTCCAACCTCTGCCAGCCTCTAAACTCTGTCCAATAGTCCTATAATACTATAAAAAGTACATGGCTAGACTATATCTGACCAAAGAGTAACTGAATTACAGCTTAAGGATTTCAAGGGTAGCCCCCTAAAAATGTTTTCTTCAAATATTAACATTTTTGTAACATATGTAACATCTAGAAAATATGGAATAATGATGGAACAGGCAAAACTGGACAGTAATAATGGCAAACTCAATAATCAGGAGAAACCCAAACTGTTTGCTAGATATTAGATTTAAAGGGACTTGAATTGAGCTACTGTAGAGAATCCTAACAAACTATATAATGCAGGGCAATTGTGCCAGACTTAAGGCAGAGCATGGCACATTTACTTTCAAATAAAAAAGAACATACTCCTAAGAATACTTAACACTTTCTAAAGACCAGAAAGTGAGATCTTACATTAGCAGATTATCAATATGAACAAATATTTTTAAAAAGTTTTTTACTATGTTATAGAATTTCATCTACGTTTTAAATGAGCTATACAAAGTACAAAACCACAAAACACCAACATTTATTTTTCATGGACATCTCTGGATGCAGTACAAGAAAGGTAGCAGTCAGCTCAACCACAGCTACCTCACATGAAGGGGAAGAGGGAGAAGTAGCAGGCGTCAATCATACTCATGATAGTCCATCATTTGTTTGAAAATCTGGTGGGGAAAGGTAATGCAGAGTGTATTAAAATGCTTCCTTTCTATGAACATAAAAATATCTAAAGCAAACAGGGAGATGAAGAGTCTCCTTATATTACCTCTAGACATTTATATCTCAAGACACATTTTATAAGGAAACTAAATAGGTAAACACAAGGAAAGAACAGAGGAGCCAGCTGTTAGATAAATTGATCTCCAGGATTCTCACTGCTCTAAAACCTCCTATTCCAAATGTTCCAATTAATTACAGTCTTAGTATCTATACCTCTTACCTACCTAATTAAATTTAACTATTAACTTTTCAGAACAAGAAATAACATAAATCAGATAAAGAATAGAAGCCTGGGTGACGGGTACTTAATTATGCCAGCCAGTCCAGACTCCTGGTCATTTCTCTCCTAAGAAACTTTGATAACTTAACAAATTATATAAAAAAATAAATTAATGGGAAATGTTTACCAGCCATTTTTTTTTAAATTTCAACTTTTCTTCCTACAATGACATCTTTAATCAAATTAAACTACTCTATGAGAAGTTTTGAATTAAGTGGTAGTCATTTTATTACGAACGAATAGGTTAACAGAACAGTGAGATGTGATGGTGGCCCTTATGTGACAATGTTTATACTACACGATTTCCCTTACTGGATAAAATTCAATTTTCTTCTAGTTCTTTCTCTCTGGCTATTCCTCACCTTCTTCCTTTAAAAATCGAAGACTCTCTCAGTCTCTCCCTCTCCCCCTTCCCCACCCCTGGACTATTGTTGGGATTATAGGGAGCACGGCCATGCTTGGCTGTTTTCCACTTCTTTCCCATCAAGCCATCTTTGCTCTAAGAGGCCGTTGGTTCCATACATCCTGTTAAGCCTCTACCTCACCTACCTCACGGCAGTCTGACTTCTGTTCCACCCCTCAATGGACACAGAAGTCATCAACTCCTTATCACTAAATCGCAAAGCCACCTGCTTCCTTTGAGTATCTCTGACCAAAGCACCTAAGAAAATAACCTGTGGCGGAAGTGATTTCGACTCAGAACTTCTCAAGGTTTGCTCTGTGGTTGCTTGGCCCCTGTGCTTGCATAGAACATGAGAACACAAGGCACATGTAGAAAGAAGGTACTTCACAAGACGAGAACCAGAGGGGCAGGGACTGGAGACCAGGCATAACTTACTGACCTCCTGCCTCCAACAAGATCCCATCTCTTGAGGTTTCCAAACCTTCTAAGGTAGCGACCGGCAAGGGACCAAGTGTTTAACAAATGAGCTCAGGGGACATGTTCCATAAACGAATTAAGCTCAACACAATATTCTCCTACCTAACCTCTCTGTAACATTTGCTACTTTGACTGCCCCTCTTGGCTGAAAACATCGATCGTTCTTCCTCTGGAATGAGAGTTAACCTTCCATCCACTTTTCTTTCATTGGCTCTTTGCTTCTTTCCTGGGTTTTCCTGAGAGTTCTCTTAAGCCATTGCCTTCCCTTCACCCGATACATTAGTCCAGCTGAAAGTGCATCTTGCTATGCTCCCAACAACAATTTCACAGCTCCCAACATATAAGCATACACAGCAATGTACGGGGATGGGGTGCTGGTTAGAGCAATCCTCATCTTAATTATACTTACTAATACAGATTTTCTCCCATTTGGTCACAGATATCTCACAATCAAATTGACCACCCACTTCCTTTCCCACAACTATGCTTTCAATTCCTACTTCCTTCATATTTTAGTTTCATAAATGCAGAGACATGAGCTAGGAATGCCTTGGTCATTCCAAACTCATGCCTTTCCCCCAGACTGAGACATCTCACCACTTCTTGTTGATTCCATTATATATAGTCTATGACTAGAGCTTTCAGCTGGCACTGTGCTGAAGATTCTCAACTTGTGTGACAAACAGCTACATATTCAAATTGATATGTCTGGATTTGTAGGCCTTTATATGTTGAGTATGATTATAGATTTTATGGGGAAATAATTTTGTGCCTTGGAAAAGTATGGTTTTTACCATACACTGTCATTCAATGGTTTATGGTTTTACAAAAAAAAAAAAAAAAAAAATGCTTTCCTATGGTATAAATCAGTGAAAAAAAAAAGGACTCTCCTGGAAAATTTGTTGTAATCGACTATTCTATAAAAAAAAAAAAGAACTCATACTATAAGTCATAAATATTCACATTATGTGAAAATAGATATTTATACTGGAATGAGAAAAAACATAGCCAATGAACTTCTACTATGCTACCCATTCATATTTAGTGAAAATACATGGGGGAAAAAACACATGGACTTAATTTTAGGATGGGCAAAGAGCTTGAATGGAGACATCTCCCAGGAGACACGGAGATCAGTGCACTAGGGAAAAGCAAACTAATCCCACTATAAAGGACTAACCCACACTGGCTAGAGTGACTGTAATGAAAAACCATTCACATTAACAAGTGTTGGCAAGAATGTAGGGAAGCAAGACCCTTTGTATACAGGTAGCAGGTTGAAAATGGTGCAGATTTTTTAGAAAACTTTGTTGGCCTTTGAGTTGATCCCTAGAACCCACAAAGGAGAGAAACTACTCCTGGAAATAAATGACTCCTCTGATGCCTGTGTACCACAGCACTCATGCACACATACAACTGCCCACAAATAATAATAATAATATTGATAACTTAAAAATCATTAAACAGAATTACAGTATGACCCTGTAATAGTACCCTTGGAGATACATCAGAAACTGAACCTGAGTCCTCACCAAACCACCCCCACACTGTTTAAGGCTATACTATCCATAATAGACACAAGGTAGAAACAGCCTATCAGTTGATGATGGATAACTGAGATGTAGTATATCCTTCTATAAGAATATCTCAATAGAAAACTAAGCACTGATCTATACTCTAACACAGTAAATCTTGTAAACATTGTACAAACAAACAAACAAATAGCCTCTGATCACAAAGGCCAGGCAAGTTACTACTGGATCCATTTAGATGAACTGTCCAGAATAAGAAAACCCACAGGAACCAAAAGTGCATTAGTGGTTGCCAGAGTTGTGTGCAAGAGACAAGGGGTATTTACTAATGAGTATGATGTTTCTTTTTAGAAAGAAAATGATCTAAAATTAGGTTGTGGTAAGGGCTACTTGACTACATGAATATACTATAAATACTGAATTAACCGTATGCTGTTTTAGAATGGTGAAGCTTGTAGTATGTTATCTCAAGAAAATCAAGATTAAAAATGAGTATAAGATCAAAACTATTTTTTCCTCTATGGCAGCTCCATAATATGAATTATCTCCATCTCCCAAAATCAACACACAACTGTAATATGATCTCACAACTGTGCAAGTCATTATTTTTCTAGGATTTGTGTAATTAATTTTTCCTTGATTTAGGAATGTTTTCAGTTCTTAAGAATAATACCTTCATAAATTTCTGGTGACACCTTATATGTCCCACGAACACTCACTAAACAGAAGGAGCACCAGAAGCTGCTTTGTTGGACTGGAGCACAATGCAATGGAAGACACTTGCCTAACGTGAGTTCCTGGGTTTCATCCCTAGCGTCATAAGAAAACAGAAGAGTTATATAGTTTTTAAAAAGTACCAATGAGGGAAAGTGCTTTTATTTAGAAGGTGTTTAACATTTAAATAGAAATGGCAATATTTTGTGGTCGTTGTGTCATAATTTATAAATATGACTTCCTTAAAATTGATTTCCATATCGAAATCCTGTGACTCTACTGGTTCTTTGAGAGTGAGAGTTGTTGCAGTTCTCTTTGTAATACTGACGGTTTGTGCTGTTTTGAAGCCGTGTCTCTATGTAACCCAGAGTGGCCTCAAACCTGCTCAATGCCTGCTGCCTCTCACACTGCCCTCATCCAGTCCCAGCTGTAACTATAGTTTGTCAGAAAATGGTGCCTAGGTTCTAATACTGACCAGCAGTCACATTAAAATCGGTCCTTCCATGTAGACCTATCTTAAAAGTTTTGTTCTAGCAAAGAACCAGATAAAATAAATCATATCACAGGGTGAGAAAATAGAAAACAGCTCCCACCATCCAGTACTGATTACATAGTACCACTTTCTCTCCAACAACATAATCATCTCATAGATAAAACGCCACAATAACATCACTCAGAAACCCTAGAATCCCTCAGGTTACCACCTTATTTTCCTAATATAAGAATAAACCAAGTATTTAATTTAAAAAAACAACTAGATATTCATCTGAATAACTGATTTAAAACAGTTAAATGCATACATATGGATATGTCAATAAATAAAACAAGAAATTAGTCCAATTGAGAATTCCAATTCAAATATTGAGTTGTTTGTTTTTTTGGTTTGTTCATGTGTTTGAGGTGGGATCTCATGTAGACCAGGTCTTGAACACACTATGTAGAGGATGACTTTCAACTCCTGATTCTCCTGCCTCTACTTAAATGCTGGGGATACAGGTGTGCAACACCATGCTACTTTGTGCCATGTTTCGGATGAAACCTGGAGCTTTGAGCATATTAGGCAAGCAATCTACTGACTGAACTACATCCGCACCTGTCAAGGACTGGTTTTTCTCTTAAGGGACTTTCTGCCTTCAACTAGGCAGTCACAGGAAATGATCCCAGCATGTCTGATGACATGTAAAGTCCCTGCTCTCTCACCTCCTTCTCACAGCTGCAAACTGAATCCTGAGTTTAGTTCACAGGACTTTTATCGCCGTGGCCTGATGTTAAGTAAAACAGAGTCGATCTTGTTCAGAACATGAATCTGGCTTTAGAAAGGCATTTGCAAAGGGTAGGTTTAAAACACAAAGCAGGATATAGAGAACAAGTGTTTAACTTTTATTAGTGACAAAAATCACAGCTCTAATAATGTTCAGACAATTCAGCAGGTAACTCATATTATGAATGTCATTTATGAGACCAGTGTCTACACAGTTGCTTTTAAACATGGGTTTCTTTTGGCTGCCTTAAAAAATTAACACAAGTGTAATAGAAACTCATTCTTATAATTCAGGGGGCCAAAGTCTACAATTAATAGCACTAGCCCAAAATTGATTTTCTAGACAAGAATCCATTCCCTGCCTTGTTTAGCCTCTGGTGACTACCTGCATTCCTTAATGAGTGGTTGTGTCAGGACAGTTTTCATGAGAAAGATCTTCAGATCTCTCTGGTTCAGCTTCACATTGTCTTCTATGTGTGGGGTGGAAAAGCTCCTTCTGTCTCCAGTTTCCAAGAATTCATTCATTCCATATAGGGCCACTTTATACAATCATTCAGGATACTTTCCTTTCTCACTAAAACCCTTAAGTTAATGTAACCCTTAAGTTACATTAGTAAAGACTCCTAAATCTCTATTACATTTGTAGGTTCCATAGTTTAAAACCTCACGTTTAAGGGAACTGGTTTTTAGCCTGCCATTATCTACCCCCTGATCCAGAGATTCACATCTGTCCCACATACAAAATATATTTACCCATCCCAATGTCCCACGAAGTCTCAACCCACTGTAACATTAACTCAACATCTATCAAGTCCCAAACTCCTCAAATCTTATCAAAGTCAAGTGTGATGTGACTCTGAACACAATCCAGTCTGACACACTCCTAGCTTTCACAGCTCTGTACACAATTGTGTAACACTTTTATATACTGAAAGGAGCACAGATACCCACAGGGAAAGGATATGCAAACTTACACCTTCACACAAAGACTAGTACTCTGCAATAATGCATGCAACTACATTGATAAGTCTCAAATGTATGGCTGTAATTAGAAGAAGCCAAACTCAAAAGGCTAATTTGGCAGGATTCAATTTTTATAGAATTCTAGGATAGGGAGATACACACACATCAGAAAGCAGACCAAGAGTTCCTAGGTGCTAGGGATAGGGGGACAGAAAAAACCAAAAGATTATATGGGGGAATATTTTTGGCTCAACGGAATCTGATTTAAAATGTATAATTAAGATTTTTGCATAGATAAGAATGGTAAACAGTAAAGAAAAATGTTAAAAAAAGAATGGCAACATTTGCATAAAAAGTGAAACAGCATTCTAGTCATGACCACAAATGATTCCAACGAGTCAACCCACAGACTACGCTCAACTCACCCTAAAGTATTAACAGATGCTGTGGACAGAATGTTCCCATGTTGCAGCCATAATCCCTAGCATAATGGCACCTTCAGATGTAGTCCTTGGAAGATAAGCAGACTTTAGTGAAGTTACAAGATAGGAAATCATAATAGAATGGTAATTAAATAAGAAAACAAAACAAAACAAGGAGGGGCCCCAAGCATACTCACTGAAAAGAAGCCATGGAGAAGGGAGCCATGCCCATGTCTGGAAGAGGACCCTCACCACAACTGAACCACCCTTGTACCCAAACCCCATTTTCCCAGCCTCCGAACTTGTAAGAAACGAAGTTTCTATGATTTCAATTACCCAGTCTAATGGATTTCACTACAGTAGGCAAAGAAGACTATACAATAGGCCACACTGTGAGGATGGGTGATTAGCCACTGCCTCTGCCAATGTTTTCAGCTGACTAATTAATTCTTCAAGTTCTAGAGCTGACTGGGCTGCCTCTTAAGTTTAACTCTGAATGCACATCCACAGAGGGCCACTAGATCCAGCTGTAAGGCATTTTCTTAATTAGTGATCAATGGGAAAGGGTACAACCCATTTTGGGTGGTGCAACCCCTGGGCTGGTGGTCCTGGGTTCTATAAGCAAGCAGGCTAAGCAAGCCATGAGGAGCAAGCCAGTAAGCAGCACCCCTCCATGGCCTCTGCATCAGCTCCTGCCTCCCAGCCCCTGCTCTGCCTGAGTTCCCATCCTGACTTCTGTTGGTAAAGAACAGCAAGGTGGAGCTGAATAAATCCTTGCCTCTCCAACTTGCCCTTTGGCCATGATATTTTGTTGCAGCAATAGAAACCCTAACTAAAACAAGCACTTAAGTTTTTCCTGTCTCTTTTTGTATATAGTCTGTATATTTCTCTCTTAATCTATCTATTTAATAGATCAGAGACATCACATAAAATTGATGAATACAATTTGGCCAGTTTTCATAATTGTTATAATTTATTAAATATATAGCTATAACCAGTGTTATCTTAACCATTTTCATCTCAAATAAATTTTGTTATTTTAACATAATAGTAATAACAGTCTTATAGTATTTCTTTTAGGCTCTCTTCTAAATCCAACCCCAATTTACCATGTTCTTGCTTTTCATTTAACAAGGAAATACGGCAATTAACAAAAGAGCACCTTCAGAATTTGCAGGGCTTCTAAAGCCTCCATAGCACTATTAGGAGGTCAGGCAAAGTATCTGAAACCTTAGCAGGTAGCCTGTTTCCCTTGCTACATTATCTTGAAAGAAGTGCAGATTTTCAATTTTCTCTAAAAACATCCCCATGATATAGACTATAATTATTCTACAACCACGCATGTTAATAATAAATGCTGGCAGTGGTAAAACAGCAAATGAAATGTATTCAGATGCATTAAGGCTTTCCCTTATGAAACAAAAATTTTAATCATGCCACAGTCTTTTATTCCTGATTCACAATCAAATCCTCTTGGCAAGTACTCTCAGCACTTATACTGACTCCGATAGATCCATTTTAAAACACTGTTGGAAATGCTTTCTCTACTTCACCATGTGTCTTCAGGACAGCAGAGAAGTAGATATAGAGTTCAGTCATCAAGACTGCACTACACAAACAGACTTTGCTCAAAGTTAACTTTGCTAGACCATTCCTGTATGTAAACTTTTCCCTATTTCTGTTGAATTCCAGTAAAAGATGTCTGTCTACTCAGGAACTACATACTGCCATGATGCTTAATGATAATGAATGTAGTAACATGGGTAGAGTTCATTAGGAACCAGGCTCTGTTTCACTTAGCCATCACTGTGATAATAAAAATAGTGCCATTATTTAAGAAACTGAGAAGGAGTCAAGTATTTGATCCAAATGAGCACAGCCAAAATGTAAACAAGCAGCTTGGCTTTGGGCTCTGCACTCTTAATCACTGCCTCCAAATGACAAATCACTTTCCACAACCAGTACACCAATATATCACAGGACTGCAGTTGCAAAGGAGTCCTTAAATCTCCTCAATCCAGTTTCAGCAAAAGAGTATTTAGTAAGACTAGAAAGCTTGTGATAGTTCCTTAAGGAGCAGAAAACAGGTTTCAGAGACTTCATTACCAAATGCCAGGTCATACGAATGCTCCCTTAGGACTCCAGATCCAGCAACCTCCAGAGTCCTGACTTGAGTTCTAAGCCTTACAACTCCTCATCCCAAATGTAACTTTCAAGGTATAGATCCTACACACAAAGACATTTTCACCATTCAAATTCACCACTTGAAAGATGGAGGCAGCTTAGAGAAACAAAACTATTCAAGTCTGTATAAGGACCCAAGTTTGATCTTCAGAACTACAAAAATATAGACTAGGAAAGGAAAAAGTTCTACTTGGCAGCTCTGTATTTATAAACAGTAAAGGTACATGCAACTATTTAATGGAAAAAAATGTAGCTTGGGTTATAATTAGAACTAGAAGAGACAAAAAGTTACGTTGACACTATAGTTTTAAGTAAACAAGAATTCACACACATGACCTCAAGATCTAAAGGAGATGATGCAACCATTTTTTAAAGATCTAAATCCAACCAGACAGCCATTGGTTGGTTATATCTATAATGTTCATGCCAGCATTACATCCATAGGCATATTTTGCCCGCTGCTCATTATGGCAATTCACACAGTCACAGCTGATAAGACTGTTGATGACGCCTTCCATCACCAGCACCCCAGCATAGTTATAAGAGGTAGTAGGCAGGAGGAAGCTTCCTTGTCAGTCCTGACTATATTTCTCCATGTCCTGTGACCAATGTGTGTGGTGTTTTCAGCAATAGGGTCTTACCATTAACTTCTAATGGGCAATCTGGTCTTTAAACCATTGATGAGCTCATAGGCCCCAGGGATGAACCTGCTACTATTATTTTGCTGAATAGACACAGTGTCAGGCTGCCTCCAGATTCATATCTTTACACCCATGGATTAGTGAAGCTCTCAAACCTTGGCAAACAAGTTTCTTTGTCCGGTGGATAGTAGCCAAAACTACTACTACAAGTCAAACTACAATGTCAAAGTGCAAAAAATAAGAGATTGTGGAGTGTTCAGCTACAAATGGGACATCTCTATCACACCCACTTCCTACTTGGCTCACAGGCCATCACAGAGAAAGGGATAGAAAGACTGTGAGAACCAGAGATCAGGAGGAGCACTCGTAGCTTTGGATAAATATTCCAGTGCTCCATGACAAGTCTAGTTACAGTCAACTCCCTTGTATTCTTTTTGTTTGTTTCTTCTTTGGTGAGTGGCTGATTTACTTTGGTGTTTGGCTGTTGTTTGTTGCTTTAAGAGAAGCCCTTATATATCCCAGGCTGGGCTTCAATTCCCTATATAAGGAAGAATGACTGTGATCCTTCTGCCTCTAAAACTGGAGCGCTGTGATTGCAGGCATGAGCAGCCTTCCATGGTTTTTCATGTATTTATTTAAATGTAGGTCCATAGGCTGCTGAGGAAAAATGTGCAAACATGTTCTAGCTCTTACTGAAGAAAGCTGTCATTGCTAAGAACCTGTCCCTACCACTCCTCCTAGGACAGAAACTTCTGCCCTAGCTGTGTTGCTGTGAACAGTCCCCTGGACCCCAGCCCAGCATGCCTGCAAAACACCTGCTTTGTTTTTTCCCAGTACATAAAGAACAAAGAAGGAGAAGGGTTTACAGGCAGGTCTAACCACCTACCCTCTCTTCCATCAAGTCCACTACATTCTACTGAAGAAAACTAGGTTCCATCTACCTTTACCCGATATGTAACAATAAAAAATTGGAAGAAAACATACTTTGAATATCAACTCTTTCCATCAGGGAACATATAGAGAAGTCAATTCTTGGTGTAAACCAAGATTTAAAAGATTAAAATTTAAGAGATTAAAAGCAAGTGACACAATGATGGAAGAAATAAACAATGGACCTTATTATGTTTTTCTCAGGTTTTATACACATACAATTCTAAGCACTTTTATTAACATTTCAAAGGACTATGGCAACTGAAAATGGAAAAAGTATCTTCACCCTAAGGCTAATTTATGGCCTCTCTAAATATAGCACAACAAAGGATGTTGCTTCATCATGAATTCTTAGACCAAATAATTCTATTAAAAGTCCTTGAAACACAAAACAAAACAAAACAAAACAAACAAAACCTTGGATTTCTTTGATTAGCCAATCAAAGCTTTCTCTAACTTTTACATCAAGTATTACCGTTCCTACAGTTTCAAAGAGACAAGCATATAGTTTGCATTCAGACAAGTACATATATACATACATATAAACATAAATACATGCCACACAATATAGTAAAGTAAAAGAAAAACTTTTTAATAATGAGCTTATAAACTCTTCAGACTTAAGGATTTAAGGAGGCCATGAATAAGACGGGATGAATTTCAATTTCAAACTATTTTTTTTTCTTCATCTGTTCTTCCATAGATACTTGTTGCTTAAAGCCAAGTCTTTTACTTTACATCTGCCTTGCTCATGGTTAACTCTCACAGTGATGACTTAATACAGAATGATCTTTCTCCTCTTTACCATTCATATAGCCTCAAAATAAATATACATCTATTTTATGAGAAAACAAGTCTTTTCACTCCCAATCAGAAAATAAACATTCATGATGACTGCATGTGAGCCCACAGCAGAAGCCCCCACTACAGAGAAGTCTCATCTTTGGAACTGAGATGGCAAACAATTAGATTTTAAGCTTCACAAACAGAACACATTGTTTGCTGCCTTAAGACTTTTAAGGCCCAAAAGTTTTGGCCAAACCAAAAACAGCAGAGGAAATCCTAGTATAAAGTGGCCTTTGTTGGCACTTGAGAAAATGATAACAATATCACAAAGTTCATAACAATCAACTATCATTTTTTTGAAAAGATATCAGAAATTGCTAAGAAGATTTTGTGGGTGAAAAGATGCTTATGGCCTGACTTTGACTACAGATACTCTGAAAGGGGTGCTGCGATCTTACCCCTCTGTATCAAAGTTAGTTACTACAACCAAATCAAAATCTCTTTAAAGTTTCCCAAGAGATGTAAGGGAGCAATGGAAGCCAACCACATCTGACTCTTAGTCAGAAATGCAAAGCCAGGAAAGAGACCTGAGGTGCTGCAAAGTGCCAACCTCACTGGAAGGCTGGAGAAGTCACCCACTATCAGTCTCAGTGAGGCATGTGCTTTGAAACAGCTTAGGAAGTGGTGGGAACCTGGGTGTGTCCAGTCACACTCTGATCAGTCTGCTAAAATGCAGCACATTCCCCTCAGTCATCCAACAAATGTTTATGTGCGGGGGAATAGACCCATGTGCATGTGTGCATTCCTTCCCAAGAGTTGTATCTTCCAACAGTACTATGGGCTGAGGGTGTGGACTGCCTGCCCAGCATATGCAAGGGCCTGAGTTCAATCTTCAGAAATGAGGAAAAAAAATGAGAGAGCATTACATCTGCTAAGTACTAAACACGGCATGCCAGAACTAAAGGACTCCAGTCTGTCTGTGTCATACAGACTGTAGCTGTTGTGTTCTGTGAGAACAGATTCTCTGACTAAAGCTGTATATGCATTTCTAAAAAGTGATAAGCAAACTACCACCACCCTGCCCCCAGCAAACAAATCCTGCTATCTTCATAGCAAGTTCTTTAAAATGGGAAAGGGGTCTTGCTACATGGTGGGAAGCTGATAATGTAGCAAACACCTACAAGAATGAGCAAGAAACATCTTGACTCTTATAACCTTGACCTTGAATTTAGTCTAAAACTTCTATACATTTTTAGTGGCATGCGAGAACAGATGATGCTGTAACAGGAGAAAATGGCAACATTTAAAATTCATAGTAGCACAAAACCATTACTTTTCCCTCTGGGCCCTTTGAACTTTAATAATGTCTGACCTGGTTGGCCAATAAGTTCTAAAAGCAGACAGAAGAAAATTGCCAATATTAGGTACTGCTGGAATGATTTCTCATTTAGAAAGATGTTACAAGTACTCTTAAAAACAGGTCACCAATTTTGTGGACATTTAATTTCTTGAGGGAGTGTCCATAAAAAAAAGGCAGATATCTTTGCCTAACACAAGATAAAAATCTAACTAAAATCTAGACTTCATATGTTCGACTATCCCTAAACATAAAGTACAGGTAAGTGTGTGTGTGTGTGTGTGTGTGTGCGCGCGTGCACACACACACACACACACACACAGAGTTACATGTGCATCAATCGAAATCAAATATTGAGTGTGGTCAAAAAAAATTAATGTGAAAGAAAGCTATTCTTTTTTTCTCTAAATAGTACAAAAGCTAGTATCTTATTAGTCACCCAAAGGAGACGGATCTCTAACTGCAGGTATTTAAAGGGCCTAGAGAACCACACATTCATACTGTTTACATTATATCGTTGAAACGATTCATAAAAGCACAATTTCAGAGTCTTCCTTGCTTAAGTCACTTAAAGAAGTAAAACAACAGGAGAGCAAGCACTTAGATGCTTCTTCACGACACAATTCCAAGTGGCTGTCCACGTGCCCCTCATTTTCATCAAGCATCATTTCAACAAGCAGTTATACTTATGCTCCAAGGCAGTTGTCACCTGCTTTCTCTTCAACGCAAAGACCTGCTTTCCATCTCCACTTTCCCATATTACCTAATACTTGTGACCTGTTTTTTTAGAAGTACTTATAAACTACACAGTAACATATCTTAGTCTTTGAGTCACTTGAGTTAATACTCAGCCAGGGAAAGCCCAGGTGCATACCCTTCTCAGAAAAGTCACATTTCTAAACTGAGTCACAGGTTAGCTAAAGAAGTTTCCATTTCACTTATTTAATTTCCTTCCCAGTCTGTAGAAAGCTTCCTTTCAGAGCTCTGGGAGGACGCCTGCCTCCAGACTGGCAGGGTATCACCATGGCACTAAAGCCTTCTGCAAAGTTTTTGCATATCACTTGTGATCTCCACTGTACCCCAAATAAATGGAGGAAAGCATTCTTCACACAGACAAATGAAAACTCCACGAGAGGAAGCAGCTTGCCCAGGCCCATGGCATGAACACTGTATGTAGTACAAGAGAGGCAAGGGCCAGACCTCCTGTCCTTTCTGAATCCTTAGACATGTGGCCTGGGACAGAGATGGGACTCTACCCAATGCTCACCTTGTAGGTAGGGTTCATTCACAACCACATGTGACAGCTCACACTTTAAAAACAATGAAACTCAGTTCCGGTTTTCTCCTTTTGAGTTGATGACCCCTGGTTTAGTACCATTTCAATTATTTTTTAAGATTATGCTTTTTTTGATCTTTATGTCTTTAATTATAGCAATTTACTAACAACTCATATCAAAATATCATTTAATTTACATGACATGATCAAGATATATTTATATGCATAATTTTAAAGGATAAAATTAAAAATAAAATACTAAAACACTAAACTAACTCTTTAAATTATATTCAAGAAATTACTTGCCAAGTATTTTTTAATATTTAACATATTGTCTAAAATAAAAAACAATTTATTAAAACATGCTAAACAATGAAAACTTTAGCTGGGCAGGGCTGGTGCATGCCTTTGATCACAGCACTCAGGAGGCAGATGCAGGCAGATTTTTGTGAGTTCCAGGCCAGCTTGGTTTACATAAGAAGTTACAAGTCAGTCAGGAGTACACAGTAAGACTCAAAACCTAAAAGTAAAAATTAAAAACAAATACATTATCTACAAATAAAATAATGTAAAATAAAATAAAAAGAATAAGGGAAGACCAATTAATCTCAAAGAAGTTGGTTGTGATCCTTCAGCCTATTTTTTTCCAGAGAAATGAAGATCCAGATGAAATGTACTCCCGCTTACATTGGGGTCACGTGAAGCAAGACACTTCATGGCACATACTACACTGAAAACTTTTTTAATAGCTAACACTCTTTAGTGAACTTGCTATTCTTCATAGCTAACTTTAAATATTGTAAAATTACATCTTTATATTCTGCGAGGTACAGCATTCATTTTCCTGCAGATTTTATTTC
Source organism: Tokudaia tokunoshimensis (assembly GCA_036184795.1). Lineage (NCBI taxonomy): Eukaryota > Metazoa > Chordata > Mammalia > Rodentia > Muridae > Tokudaia > Tokudaia tokunoshimensis. Next base: position 90,308,117 of record BTHU01000004.1, on the reverse strand, counting down.
CCTGAGGTATCAGCTATCAGCTGCACATACTCCTGGCCATAGTTTCTAGCCATCTGAATACGGACAGACAGTGAACAATGGAGACAGCAGAAGACGTTCCAGTTCACTGCCAATGGTACCAAGCGCAAATGCATCTCTTGCTCAGGATTTTCCAATGACACTTATCATGTTATCCAACATAGTTTATACAGTCTTGAGAATCAGAACCAAAAAAACACCTGCTGTCACCAAGATCACAAACTAACCCAGAAACTGCTACCAAAACAGAAGTGGAGAGTTAAGAAATCAATTCCTGCTTTGAAACCAAACTCAAAAGTCTGTGACTTCCAACCTGGTTCAGTTAATCCCTAGACAGGTAGCAACTTTACTTACAGTAAATTAACCACCCCCCTAATTGCACCAAAAGGCCTTGGTGGTAATTGATGGGAACACAACTAAACATAAGTATGCCTTCTGGGAGGACAAAATCTACATCATACCCCAGAGCTTAAGGGAAGCATGACTCCGATAAACAGATTTTTAACCCAACAGAAAAGGACTGGAAATAATATTTCAGTGTAGTTAAGAAAGTCCACTGTGAAACAAAGTCATACTCAGGTATATACAAAGATACCAAGAAGGGAAATTAAATTACTAGAGACTGGTCTCACCCAGAAGAAGCCTTTTCACTATAATCCTAAATGGCTTATTCTGGATGATTTTTAACCAGGTAAATGAAAAGCAAATTCAGTTAAGTGCTGTGGTCCTGGCATTAACCCATAAGGCCCCTTGGTGCTTGATATCCACCCTTCTACATGTGATCATCTATACCATTCATTCAGGAACAACATGTCAGCCCAGGAACCCAGGAGGAGAGGACCCAAATTTCATTTCTCTGCTCTCACCAACTTCAAAGAATGGTCAAATCTATGCAAACATAGAAGTCACATGTTCAATTATCAGCTAAGCCAAAAAGCAATGTGTGTACCTTTTCATAGGAAACAACCAAAATTGGCTGGACACTTGCCTGGCATGTAGGGAGCCTGGGGCTGGATCCTCAGAAACACACACACCAGGACAACAAATAAGCAAATAAATCCAACCTAGAAATTACACTGAAGCTGCTATATCTAAAATCATGTAAATGGAAAAAGAAATATCCAAGCTCATATAAGGTACAATTATGAATACATAAAATATGTGCAATATACTATGGATTTATATACAAAAGACATTTAACAGTGTCCCTATGTGACATGCTTTGGGAAAATCAGCATCAAGGTTATCTGCTGTGACCTCGTGTCTGCAGAAAGAGGCTGCCAGAATTGTGGAACTGAGTTAGATAACAGTCAAAAAAAAAGCAAAACCAAAACACCCCACCCTGCTTGTCTGCAAGCAAGCTAATAAAGCAAGGGATAAGCTGTGGTCAAATTCCCACTTCTACAATCAAGTCTTATCGCAGGAGCCCAGGAAAGGGAGTGCATCTGTCATATGTTAATGACTTCAAACCAATGGCTGAACTTCTAGGTGTACATGAAAACTTGAAAGCACTTCACAACTCCTTGTGGGTATAATTAGCCTGTTGCAATTGTTGGCAATTCTCATCCTGGGACTTTAAAAGGTCACTCTGCTCTCTAAGATACCAAATTTGGAGTCACTCTCCCTTCTGGTCAGATTAAGCACACCCTACAATTAGCATCCTCCCTCCCCCAACTCCCTGCACCTGTTGCAAAGCCTCTTTCTTCAGTGATGAAAATGGGGGCAGTCAACAACATTCTAAATTCTTGAGGGATTATTCCAGGCCTTGGAAAGCAGGCCCTGAACGAGTATGATGTCAGCTGTTGAGGTGATTGATGGTGGTCACACTGACCACAGACAGAAGCTCTGCAAACAGGGCCACTTCACTGACTCTTCCATCTCATAAGCAGCCAACGTGCAATGCTGCTATTTAACAAAGCTAAGTTCTTCATGATTTAGTTGATTTTCTACAAGGAACATAGAGAATTGAAGATCAAAAAAAAAAATTAGATTCAACTAATGAAACAGCATTACTGATTTATCTAAATTATGATAAGACTTACTAACAGACTCATATGGAGGAAAATTTTTCTAATATATTTTTGTAGCTCAGAGCTATATAATTTTCTAATCTATTAACCCTAATATATTCTACACATTCCATAAATTGACAATGGCAGTAACTTTACTGCTATATGGCAAAATAACAATATAAATATTTAAAGTACATAGTTTCAAATGGAGATATATTGAGAAAAGAGAAATTAGTCTTAAAAATACAATATATAAAGTTTGAGAAAATTTTATATAAGTGTCAGTAAACATATTTGTCAGTCTTAAAAATAAACCATAAATTCCATTTTTTTCTCTACCCCTGTCTTTCCTTTCTTTCTCTTTTAATGACAGGCCACCAAGGACTGGGCTCCAGAATTCCTCATTCTCTTTGAGACATGTGAATCACTAATGCTTGCCACAGCATCAAAATAACTCTCTGGCAGCTCGTACATCTGGCTACATGAATGCAGAGATATACTGTAAAGCTTTCCTAAGTGAAAGGTTATCGTTAGTATTTAATAAATCTCCTAGGCAAAGCCTCTTACTGTCACTACAGTATATAATAAACCATCATAGGTGCCTCACCCACATTTAAAGTTTCTTCAAATAAATTTAAAATTTTATAACACAGTCTTAAAACATTATTTCAATAGAGTTAACTTCAGTTGTGTTAATTAGTCTATTTTCTTCTGTGTATTAAATTATATGTAGGAATATATTTCAAAGATCAACTGAAGTGACAATATAAAGGTTAAATTAGTAAGACTTAAATCAGCATCTCAACTAGAGAAAAAACTAGCAAGAGGATTGGTGAGATTATTAACATCACTCTCCAAAACACATTTACTTTTAAAAATATGTTATTTAATAATGAAATCACCATTATTTTTTAGGTTTGCTGTTGGAGCTATATAGTAATCAAATTTAGAAAACTATAAATTATATTTAAATTTATTATTTACAAGCAATTAATTATAAAAAACAGCCAGGTGGCTTTCATTACATAAATTACTGCTAATGACAGAGACCTCATGCTGCTGCTGTATTTAGCATTTGCATGTGTCAAGTGCAGAACTACCCTCTTCAGGGAAGAACTGGAGCACAAAGGCAAGACACCCAAGTTCTCATTACACCCCAACTAATTGTCTCCTTCCCAGAATTCTGAAGGTTTCATCATTTGCTACAGGGAACCTACACGGTAATAACATTTTGGTGTAAAAGCCTTACAACCAGATACAGAATTGCTGAGCATTAACTAGTGTTTAACTGTACTTATGTATCTACTTAAAGTTCTGTCTTTAAATATTACCAAAGGCATGTTTCACCAACGTGTATCCAGCACAGTATGGGATGGCTGATGTCTCACAAATGCACGGCTGTTGCTTTGTTGAGGGGTGGTCAGCAAGGGAGGGAGGTTACTCATTTGGAAATTTTATTTTCTAATTTTTAGCTGTCATGTGTACACATTCTTGATGTTCTGAGAATGGCATTAAGGATGTTTCTTCCCCCTAACAACAACTGTGCTAAAGGAAGAAACCAACAGTAACAGGGGTCTGTCCAGGGGTCTGTCTCCCGTGCCATTTTCAGCTCTTCCAGTCTATGATAGACAAGGGTCTCTTTTGAAAAGATGTAAACCACAAGTTTAGTGATGTAACAGAAGTAACGTCACACTGTTCTTAAATAAATGCAACTCTTCCACAAATGTAAAGTCCACATAAAAATAAGAATTTAAAATATTCAATGGGTGAGTGTCACCTGATTGTAAGCTCTATGTGAAATGCAGCCCATCAACCAGAGCCACACAGAAGAGGTGATGCTCTATGAGAATGCTTCTAAAACTGCAGGATGAAATTCCTGAATTACTAACGCCTTCCTTTGTATACAAAGAAAAGTTTCAACAGTTTAATAGAAAATCTGATTCTGAATTTCTTCTCTAAACTCAAGGCATAGCTGTCTTAGAAATATCTGTGTAATCTTCCCTTCCTTCCTTCCTTCCTTCTCAGGGTCTGCGTCTCCAGGTCTGCCAGTTCATCTTTGCTGGAAGAGCACAGAGAAAAGGATAGGAATGTAAAGAAAGGGTTAATAAGGAGGGAAGAAAGTAGGCGTATTAATAAGTACAGGATAACTTTCTTCCCAGCTCCATTTTCAAAGTTTGTCACCCCTGAAAATACACAAAAGACTGTACCACAGGCATTTTGGCCGTCATTAGAATCTGTTTCTAGAAAAAAACAACACTCATTCAAAGACTTTTTTAAAAAACAGAACATCTCCTGCCTTCTGTGTTCTAGTTGTAAAGAGATGATCTGCCTACCTCTGTGGATGCCCTCAGATAGTAGTAGGCAGGAAGGCAAGCAACTCAGGAGCTAAGAGCTTGTTGTGAGCGAGGGCCTGCCTCTTGCTAGACCGCTCAGCCTGCCGCCTGAGAGCTGGCTGGGATTCACTCTGAGTGTACATGCGTAAGAACTCCAGCAGCTGAAAGTCAGTCTTCCTCGAATTAATATGCAGCAGTTTTCAACTCCAAAACAAAGATACCCATGTCTTTCTAATCTCAACTAGGAAAACAGTTTCATCACTACAAACAAAACACCCTTGAGCTGCATGTTGATGAGAACCTGAGTTTCAGTGAATGATACAAGTCAACAAGGCAGGGACGCTCTGACCGATCAAACTCAAAGGCCTGCTCAAAGGTGTGCCCTGCTGTCTGGTTTATGATGCTGGGAGGAGTAAAACATGGAGTTCACAGGCAGCACATGCCAAGCAGGGTACAAGGATTTCACTTAGATGCCTGGGATTGCCAGAGAAGGCCAAAACCAAGTGCCTAAAATAGATGGTTAAGATGATGAGTTAGCTAGAACCTTTCTTCTGTTTGGGAAACTGCCACACTTGAGACATACTGGCAGAAGAGTAAGATCACCAGAAAACACAGTGTGTGATTTTTATGGACACATGTCTTATGGACACTCAGCTGTGAATCATTTGAAGGAAAGCTCAGAGGCTAAATAACCGACGGCAGATCATTCTAGAAGCTTCCAAGTTGCAGAGATATCCATGCCATAGATCCCAGATGCGCTGCTGTGACATGGTCAGGATCTGTGAGCATGTACTTGTCTCTTCAGAATCATGTAAGCTACCTGTCTAGGATCATCATATGAACATGACAAAGAGAGAAGAAAAAGGCCAAATCTCTAATCACAAATCTGTGTGGATTCCTGCTAAAAAGTTGTACACAAAGATCCCCACCTTCTAACTTACTCACCTCAGGGGCTGGCTGCCGGCTGTCAAGACATAATGCAATCCCAATTAGTGATGTCAGTCACATTCTAAAGAGAAACTACCCTTCCCACCTCCAAACATCACCACTGCAGTCTGGTGCTTTAAGCAAATGCTGCAAAGACTTTGCTGATTCTCCATCCAAACAGCTCAAAAATAACAAGATAAAATGACTTCAGACCACATGAAGGAAATCTGTCTACTGCCCGCTAAAGAATAAAAACCAGTGTTTAAATTGGCGCTAACCACTGAAATGTAGAGGGTGAGGAGGCAATGAACTGAATGGTAACGGATCAGAATCTCTTCAGGTCAATCCCTTTCACACAGCTTTGTACCAGAGTTTTATAAACTTCTGAAAACTGTATGCGCATGGCAACCAAAGACATCGACGCCAGCTCAGTGGCTGCAAATGGTAGCACAAGTGAGGAGTCACTTGGACAAGTGGCTTTTTTTTCTTTTAGTATCACCTTTAAGCCAAAGTAGTTAATTACAAAACAAATTTAACTGAAACAAACCATAAACAAAAATTTAACTGAAAAGCTCTGTTCTGCTCATTTATAATGTGTTACCTGGAAAAAAAAAGCAGAAGGTCTCTCTAGCCACCTAATCACCATATCAATGACACATGCCACAAGAGAGAAGCGCTAGTTTATTTGATTGATCATGGTAGATAAACTCCAAATAACAGAGAAATTAACAAATGCTTGACATTTGCTCAACATCCATTATTCTGACACTGCTTTCAGAATTTCAAAGCCTGGGAGTATGCTTAATCAACATTCATATTCCCTTGTGAGCTACAGGCACCATATTGCACCCCGCCTTCATACTGATGAAAACTGCATATTGGCCATTTCCAAAATGTTCTGGGACTCCACACAGGGCCCCTTTCCTCTCTTGTTCCTGCTCTGCAGTTTTCTTTTAAACACTTCCAAGATAAAAGCATCTGCCAGTTTTTCTCTCTAGGGATGTATGCAAAATGAACTTAACAGTTTTAAGGCAGGAGTAACCCTCACATCTAAATTCATTCATAGGACAGAAAGGGCCTACAAGGCCTCTCCAGGGACAAAACCCTGTAGAAATTCTCCCCATACACAACAGTGGGAGCTTTATAAAATCTACGTCCAGACAATTTCCAATTCAAATGCCCAACATAGCATGACCTTTGTCAGATCTCCGAGCCCAAGATGCACCCATGATTTTTTATTCTAACCAGCACAGACATTAGACAGGACACTGTGGCTAAGCAGGAGGTTCAATATTTGCATGCTCTTCTATTGTGAAAATGTAACAGTGACAGCAGGGTGTCAAATTCTTTTCCCTCTAGAACTTTAACTCCATAGGAGAGGCATGGCTGACAGATGACTCCCCAACATCTGTGTTATGTACTCGGCACAGCTGAGGAGCCCAGGCTCACTGTCAGAACATCACGGAGATGACCCGCTCGTTTAAGAAGCTGGTGCCTTCTTCTTAGCCCTGCTCTCCCTGCCCCAAATGTAGAAATATCTATAATGCAAATTGTGTGGTTTTAAACAAAATACAAAAATGGCAACGCAGATGAACATAATTTATAGTCATTAAGCTGTTCACGTAGCAGCTCAACATATGTTGTATAAATGTTCTGTACCGAATAATTTATCACATCTGACATAGTGTACATCATATTGTTTTATTTAATGTACTTGCTAACATTTCATAGATGGAGCATTGCTTCTGAAAGTGGAGAGAATGTACAGAAAATATTTACTCACCTCCCAAGATTTATTTTGATTAGGCTTAGAGTTACACAACAAAGTACAACTCACAAAATTATAGGGTAAAGGTTTCCAGAGCCATTGTTCCACATGCTAAAATATCACACATGCAACCACATCTGTCTGTGGTATCTTTCATTTCATCTAAGACCAAGAACACTAGACTAAATCCTAACTGCCTATTGAATATTTTCATATTTTAAAACAGGTCTTAAATCCTGATCCCAGAGAGAGAACTTTAAAAAACAATCTCAGGAAACAATACTAAATTTTTTGTATGCTATCACACAGAATTACAGTGGCCAACAGGAACAAACCCACTTCAAAGTCACTTCCTCAAAAGGGATCATTAAATGAGGACTAGCTCATATCTGAAAGTTAGCAAGAATTCAACCAATAGCATGAGGTGACACAATACAATCCTAGGTAATAAATAGAAGAGTGAGAAAATAAAATTAGAGCCTAACATAGCTTTATCCAAGGAAATTCACAGTCCACTGAATAGGATGCAAAAGAAAGGAATGTATAGGTCTATGTGGACAGGTAAACATGACTATAACTGATAAAGAAAATCTTAGTGGGTCTACTGTAATATTCAAAGAAATAAAGGGGGTGGGGTGGGAGGAGGGACAGACAAAACAGGAAGCCAGAAAAAGAAAGCAAAGGAGAGGAGGAGGGAGAGGAGGGGAGGGGAAGGTGGGGAGAAGATGGGAAGGGAGGGAGAGGAGAGGGGAGGAGAGAGGAGAGGAGAGGAGAGGAGAGGAGAGGAGAGGAGAGGAGAGGAGAGGAGAGGAGAGGAGAGGAGAGGAGAGTTCTGGGAGACAATAAGGAAGGAAGGAAGCAGAATGGACATACCCAAGGGAGAAAAGAAATGAGAAAGGAGATGTCATTTTAAGCTTTTTATAGGAAGATAGGTCTTCCAGGTAAAGGACAGAGAACTGAGGATATAGTACCTACTTCGAGCCCAGCACTCAGGAGGCTGAGAAGGATCATAAGTTCAAGGCCAACACAGTGTATAAAGACTGTCTAAAAAGTCAAATGCAAAATTTAAAAAAAAAAAACTATATTTTTTTTTAAAAAAAAAAGAAAAAAGGATGGGAAAGTTAGTAAGGCTTTTCAGAAAAAATCATGAATGCTTCTTGACTTTTTTTTTCATTCTTTAATCTGTTTCGTAGCTTTAATAAATTTTGAGCAAATTCCTAAAAAGATTATCTAATCAACTGCAGCGGGAATGAATACTAGGGGAAAATACAGTGGATATCAGATAAACATGAGCAAGAAAGTACTGCTCATAGGAATTGGGTTTTGCTGCCATTTATGAGTGAGAAATGCCAACTCTTCCAAGGTATCCATAAAAATAGCCTTGCCACAGTAATACAGGTATCGTCCAGAAACTCCGATGGGTTCAAGACAGACACTGCAGTTCAGAAGCAGGGCTCTCAAGAACTCCACCTCTCCGACCATTGGCGGGAGAGTTGACAGTCAATGAGAAACTTCCATGTGGAGGGGAAAACCAGGGAGCCATAAAATACCACTTGGCAAGTCAGGTGGCAGAGTGCCTTCTGATGAATTACAGGGCACTGTACAAATACACAAGGGGCTGTCACACCAGATCTTCAGAAGAGAAAGACAAAGCTACGAAGTCAAACAGAGTTCAACACAGAAACCAGCACGTTCCCATCTCCTGGCTATGAATGGGGAAAGAACCTAGTCTAAGGTGTGATGACAATGACACCTGCAGAACCCTGAGCTAAGAGCAGAGTTAACCCTTGCGGTCTGGGGTCAGGGCCCACATGCATGGCCGGGGACGAAGGTGTGTTCTTGCATCCACAGGCTTGAGAGCTGGGATGAGAGCAGGGAGGCTACGCATTAACGCGCTCAGTAAGAGTTCCCAGAGAGCACTGAAGGAAAGGGCTTTGAGTATTGCATGCTCTGGCGGGGTCCCCTATCATCGCCATCACTCTGGCATTTTATTTCTAGACAAGAAATATATTTTACCTTTCTGAGATTTTTTTTTTCTGGTCACAAGCCAACCATTGTGAACCTTGCAGTGAATCGCTGAATGGAGCACTTTAAAGGGATAAACAATTATAAAAATAACTTTGTCACAAGCACATACATTTTACTTTATTTAGTGATGTAATAAGCTTAGGGGCATATATCAGGTCCAAAACGGTCTTGGTCATTAATTTAAGCAATAAATCACAGGTCTTGCCAACAATGACGGCAAACAGATGCTAACAAGGAAATGTATTATTTAATATTGCCATGTGTTATAAAAATGTAAGTGTGTTTAAGACATGTCTTAAATTTTTATAATAATATGCATTTAATACATTACTGTTTTGACACATGCGGGAGTCAGATTTATAGATCCCATTCCTTAGCTGCTGCTTCTGTGAACACCAGAGCAGATTCTCCTGTGCTTTTTTTAGGAGGGGAAATCTTTAAAGTACCCACTTGCAACAATATCTAATTGTTTGTCTTGCTGTTTTGTGGTAAATAATGTCAGCAATTGAAACTCATTAGAGACTGAGTCCATACTTTACCTAATCAAAAAAAAAGAACATATTAAAATTATAATTTTAAAGAGACATTACAGTCTAAGAAAGTAGAATGCTAATTTTTTATTCATCTTGTACTGTTTCATGTGATAGCAAACAAAAAAATACTGATTAACAAGTTAATAAGTGATGTTCAATATTCCATCACTCAGAAGGAACAAACTAAAAGAAACCTTATTTTTATATCTTTAGGTAACAACCCAAAGGCCCATACAATAATGTCTCAAGCACGACATAACCGAAAGGTGAATTTCCCTACTCACGTATTTGACAACCCATGCCTCATCATGGCCTTTGTACTGTCTCCTTCCTAAGCCATAGCTTTATATTACATCCCTTTACTAACAAGTCGAACCTTCCCACACAAAGAGCTTCTAAGGAGAGTTGAGGCTAAGAAATTAACCCAAATCTAAGGCTCGTTTGCTTGCTTCTTTCTTTCTTTTTAAAAAGAGATTTTATACAAATAAGATACGCATTCTGCTAAAAAGCAATTTTTTTTGCACGTGCGCATATTATTTTATCTGTACTCCTTTTGAATCTACTGTTAGCATGATCTTCCCCCTTTTGTGTGCAGGGAAGAGCCTGTGCTTTCGAACACTTGAGGAAGCAGTGCTTGGAGTATGGAAACTAAATTTTCTTCATTAAATCTACTCAAGCAGATATTAAAAATGCATTTAATATACTGGCGATGGTCGGTGGGCACCGCTGACTGTGACAGGCCAGTTACTGATGATGTGCCGTCAGATGGCCTTCTCAGCAGGAGCTTGGGTCTCAGGCTGCTGAAGGACAGCAATATCTTCCCCTGTGTGTAAGCTCTATTCATCTCCCAAGTATTTACTAAATCACAGGCCTCTGCACACACAGCCCACATTTCGGCGTATGCTAACAAATGATGGATGGCCTCGTCAATGCGTTATGTCCTGAAAGCATGGTTTCCTGCCATCCTGATCATCAAACCCAGCCCTTCAGAGCTGATCAGTCCTGGGGAATAGATTTTGCAGGCTCGATTAAAAAAGGAGACGTTCTTTCCATGTGAGCCTCTGACACTCTCTTCAACTATTTGTTGTTCCAACCAATTATTCCAGCAGAATATTCAATAGCTGTTCAGATACTGTAACACCAGAGCCTCTTCCTAATATTTGATTGGCTATCATTTTATTTATGACAAAGCAGACAAGGTATCTGGTAGTAAAGGGTTTAATAGTGAAATTTACGTTTTAAAATAATCTTCTTTCTAGGTACTGCAGACGAAAACCATAAAAATATTTTATATTATCACATCATGCTATATTATATTATAATGCAAGTGGATTAGCCAACATATTTCAGGGGAAATTCTGAAGGTGGGGGGTTGGATAAAAACAACCTCTAAATCATAATAGCCTTTTAAAACAATAACTCATATGAGTCCTCTTAACTACAATCTATACAAAGGCATGCACCACCTAACATTCTTCTGACAGTTCTAAAGTTTGGTGACAAATGTTCAATTTGTTAAAGGGGGGGAAAAAAAACCTCTTACAAGAACATATATTTTCAGTTCCAACCTTATATATGTCAGCTATCTGTCCTATGAGCCATAGAACGTTTTTATTTTTAGCTATCTAGTTAGCTTTTCTGTGAGAGACAATATCATACTCAAACCTTTCACTCAGAAATAATCTACGCAAAACCAAACGAACTTAACACAATTAAAGAGAGCAGAGCTTTGAAGAACTAGGACGCTGTTTAACAGCCAAATGGTGTGCTATAAACAAGCTTCTAGGTATGCTTTTAATTTTTTTTTTAATTTTTAAGAAGAAAATAACATTGTGAGGGTCCCACTTAGGCAACAGCTAGGTGGGCTGAGAAGCCGCTCCCTGCAGCGGGAGCCCTCCCATGCCCTGCCATTCACCTCAACCTTAACCTTGAGATTAAGCTCACTTTTATTGTGCACAAAGGTCACCTATATTAGGTCAAAATTCAAAGTCCCTTGTCAGAAAAGGCTGATATATTCCAACCTCTCCTACTCTATGCATCAAATTTTTCATGCTAAAGTCATACTGAGCAGACAGTTTATTCAGCAATTTATTGTGCCACTGTAATACAGTACAGAATACAATTGTCTAAAAAGCTATCGCATGAATAAAATATTTTCCATGACAATGTGCCAAAACTACACTCCCTATACACCTCCACCAGATGAAATAAAGCTACCCAATGTCTTAACACTTCAGAAGAGACAGGTGGCAAATAAGAGTCCCCAGACATAGAATCTGGAGCATAATTATGGCTTACTTCCGCAGACTTGGGCTGCAGGCAACATTTTGTCAAAGTCATTCAAGTTTTTAAATATTGTTTTTGTAAAGGGACAAAGATCGTTAAAGCAATTTTAACACTTTTATTTGATCCAGTTGAAATGAAGTATATCTAACTTCAAGAGTTTCTCTTTTGACCTAAGATACAGTGTAGCGGACTGTCTGTGATGAGAGTAGAAAAGACAGAGGGGTGAGGTTTTGCCCAAGTCATTATCACTCAACTGTGAAGTACAGAAGTTAAAGGCTATCTCAGAAGGCAGCATTCTAGAACACAACATATCACTAAAAGTAAAGACTTAAGGTGTAATAATTGTAGTATCTTTATAAACTTTATGCAAGTCCATATTTTCCATTAGTCCTCACATAAGTGGTACTAGTATGACAAATGGCTTTAAGCTCATTTAGAAACACATTCTTCAAAGTTGATTAATGCCTGTATTAAGCACTAGAACCTAGAACCCAGGTCCACATCCGTATGATGATCCAGTTCACTGTGCCCTGAAGACGTACACCTAAGCACAGTTTTTGGATTACCGCTGCCTCCTGATAAGCAAAATTCAGAATCCAAACGGTATTCAATCAAATGCACCGTTAACACACCAATCACCTGCCTATCAAATTGAGAAGTGCTCCCTAGGTTCTCAAACTGTGGGTTTCAACCCCTGGGAGGTTCGCATATCAGATATCCTGCACATCAGCCATTTACATCATAATTTATAACAGTAGCAAAATTATGGTTATAAAGTAGCAACAAAATAACTTTATGGTTGGGGTCAGCACAACATGAGGAACTGTATTAAAGGGTCACAGCGTTGGGAAGGTTGAGAACCTCTGCACTAAAGGAAAATGATCATAACGTTAAAAGCTGGGGATTTTAAAGTATTTTCTCATGTAATTATTTTCTTGATGCCTTAAGTACTGTTCATATAACATTACTGTTTGGGGGAAGAAAAGCAACAGAATATGACATCAAGATTTCACCACAATTTACAGAAGAAGGAGGAGGAGGAGGAAGAATGAACTAAGAGCTGGTGTTCAGTAAAATCTTTTCACTTCTAATTTTCTAATTACTACAACTCTAAAAAGCACTGCAAGAAATATCCTTGAGTAAACAATAGTAACAATAACAAGATCTGTGGTAGTTAGGGTATCAAGGTTTGTGTTTTCTATGTTACATATTCTCATTTGAATTGATAATGATTTCATTCCATAAATAAAGGTATTTCATCAAAGGAGGTAGGGACTCATCATAGATAAGTTACCTGACAAGGAATTCAAGAACTCAGATCTGTATGTTTGCTTTCAGGAATCAATTTCTTCAAACTAACGTATTTAAATCTTTAAAATAAAACATTCTCACAGCCTCGTTGGGTATGTAGTAATATGGTTTGGGCCCATAATTTATAAAATTATATATAATTAACCAAGCAGGCAAAGCTAAGTAAACTAACCAAGGTCTAGGCTAGGCTACAACTCTCCAAAGTCAACAGCACACCCAGCTGGCGCACTCTGATGGGCCCACCTACAAAGGATTCCATTTGGCACTCTACAATGTACAATCCTGTCCTGTAGACTTAAAAAAAAAACACGTTGTTTTTGCATGTATGCATCATGTGGTGTACCTGTACATATGTATGTGTATGTGTTTGTGTGTCAAGGCCTGAGGTTGACCCTGGTAAAGTCTTCCTGAGTGGCAGTCGGCCTTATTCATTGAGGCAAGGTCTCCTAAGTAGGCTGTATCTAACCTACTTAGCTTACTGGGAATCAGCTGCCTCCACCTGAATCATGGAACTGTGGGTGGGTCACCATACCAAGCCAGCATTTACAAGGGATCTAGGGGACCTGGACTTCAGTATTTACATTTGCATAGCAAGCACATTCTCCACTATGCCACCCATTTCCTCAACCCATCATCTTCTCTAATGACTAATAATTATGATGTAAAAAAAAAGAAGAAACACATCACTTGAGTCTCTAGAAAACTACACTAAATTATTTGTAATCAATTAAGAATTTCCCATTGTCTTTCACTAAAATCGCTAAGCAGGATATTCACTTCTTATGTTGGAATAACAAGTAATTAAAAGTGTAACTACTAAGCTTAAAGTTTCTCTAGAAATAACTTCTAACATGATAAGCCCTCAAGTGTAACACTAGTAGAACATTTCCAAATCCCCGCTAAAAGGAACTATAACATCTTTAAATTTACCTAATCTATTTTGAAGGGATTAATCATCCTAAGTAAGAAATCTGTAGTATGGCTTAATGAAGAAGACAGGAGGAAACGCTCTTAACATCAGACCAATCAAATGTCCATTGTGAGACATATTACAATACCTGCTGCTCCTAGGTACTGTGAAGATGCAATGTTGGAAATTTATACACCACATATAAAGAGGAAACAGCCTAATACAACAATAAGAATGAATGAAGGGCAGATGGAAGAACTTTTGAGCACCTTTCCTGAAACAAGTCAATGAGAACAAATCAGGTTAAGAAACATCTATAAAAGTCATGTTACAGTGTTATGACGTTATAGTGCTATAAGTTATAACGTGTAATGCAAAAAGCCTTAATCTGGGCATTTGGGGATGCCACAGCTGCCTTCGGGGATGTTCAAGGTTGGGGCTAAAGGGAGCCCAGTTTTGCAGAATTTTCCTATGATATAAGCACCCACACCACAGACTGTTAACTACCAGCGTGAGCTATGGGCCGTAAGGTCTGGAGAAGATACTCAAAATCAACTCTCAGGAGCCAAGAAGAGACAGTTCCAGCACTCACTGGCCACCAGCCAAACTCAGCCCACAGACTTACTCTGTTTGGCCAGGAAAATGTTGGCCCACATGGTGTTTTAAAAATTCTAGCAAACTGAAAACATTAAACACTCAGGATTTTTTTTTTCTTTAAAAAAAAGGTTGGGAGGTGGGGGAGTAAGATCTCTACTGGATGCCTAGGGAGGAGCCCTGGCAGCAGTTAGGACCACAGCCCTGCAGTGCAAGCAGCAGCAGCTGCCCTGTCAGTGCACAAAATGCTGCTTTTACTTTGCCACAATCCAAAGCAGGCCAGCTGCATTCACTCTTTTGTCACTGGTACCTGCCTGGGCACTGGTGTGGGAGTCAGTTCTCCAACTGAGGAGCTAGCATGGAGAGTTCTGCCTGCAGAAGCAAACAAAGAAAGCAAGGAAAGCGACTTCTCTGCAAGTTTCTGCACTTAGCATTAATAAACTGAACCAGTTCTAAACACTACCTGAACCCAACACTAGTTCACTCCAGGCCACTAAATCCAAAGTAACAGCAGCAGTGGCACTGTTTATGATCTGCACACATAGGTAACAAATGTGCCCACCACAGTGGAAATAAAAATCCCAAATGCAAATTTGTGATTAATGGTAGTTTTATCTTGATATGTCCACACATTACCAGTTGGCTGCAGAAAATACAGATCTAGACAACTTTTACCTTCACCTGTCAGAAAATGCTATCTATGAGTTGTGTTGCATGCAGGCTGATACACACAGGCTGTATGAGTCTGTGGGGTCTTTAAACTGTATACAATGAAGTCTGTCTCCTAGCCCCAGTCCATTTACCATCTTAGCTAAATGAGGCTTGAAGTGCCAGTTAATATCAAATTTTATAGCTCTGCCTACCAATATTATGAGCAAAAACAAATACTAGAATAATATACTTTAAACAAAAGATAGCAGCTTGAAGAAATTGTAGACAGAAACAAAAAGAATTGAAAACATTTATTGATAGTCTAATTTCTTGTGTGGTTGGAGGGAGGCTGATTAAATGTTGCTTTACGTCTGAGATCCTATCTACACATGAGACACAAAAGTCTTATTCCACTATGAGTCAGAGGTACTATGCTGCAAGCAGCAGGGTCTCAGGGGACTACAGCATGCTAACAAGAACAAATGTCAAACCAAGGTGTTTATCCTCCATCTCTATAGACCTGGTTCCCACTACCTGAGAGTGATTACAAATACACACGATGAACTGCGACTCATAAGCCTGCTGTGTGCGCATCCAAATCTTTCATCCAGCACAGCTGATCTGAGGAAGCAGTGAGTGAACTGGCTGATAAGTGAGCTTAACCAAATACTCTCATCCCACAGGTCTGGAGGCTCTGGATATCCTACAAGATGCTAACTGAGAACTTGAGGATTTTCAATAGCCTTAAATGATAACCTTGTAAATGCCCAGGGTCTGCTTTATCGCCCATTTCCTCGAACAGAATAAACATAAGATTAGAGTTAGATTAGCTTACTCTTTCTTGTTTCAAGAGTAAAGCCTAGGTCATAACAATGACATTTTTTAAAAATAAATGTAAGTAAGTTAAGGGGAAAAGGACAGAGAGCAGAGGCAATGCACCGGGTATTTAAGTCCGGGGCTTAGATTTGACTTCTGATCCCAGGACAATCACAGAAAAAGACTAGGGCCCGGCACTTAGCTGGAGAAAGACAATAGTTCAATATCTGACTGAACAATGGCACCGAAAGACATGAATCTACTTTCCCTTGACATGAATTTCATTATTTGAAAATATTTACTCTTATGTTCTTAAATTTAGGGTGCTAAGTTGAATAGTTTTAAACATATTTGGCAGCTGAACTACTACATTTTAAACACTTAAAAGAGTTTCTGAGGCATTTCTACTCTTTGCTTGGAAATGAGAATTTTTGTTCCTATTGTTGAACCCCAAAATGTAGCAGGTTACAGTCTGAACAAGACAAGAGGTTGAAAACATGTATTTTCTGTTTGGAAGCAACAGTGAACAGAAAGACCACACCTCCACCAAGTGGCACACTTGAACGTGTGGAAACCATGTTAGGGGCCCTTGACATGATTTAGATTCAGAGGGACTGTTAGCGATGATACTCGTGAGAACAGAGGAATGGAAAGAGAAGAAACATGGAGTTGGTATTAGTTTCACAGTGTGATCAGGAAAGGATGGCTCTGTGATCAACATGTACCCAGCTTTGCTGCTGTGCCCCCACACACCAGCTCACTATATAATAACCATCTCAAATGGAGAACAGATCTTTCTCCTCTGGTGACAAGAACCCCACAGTCTTACATCCAGTAATCACTTTCCCTATTCTCTTTCAGTTAGGGTTTCATATCAGCCACAGTGTGCTCTATAAAACAGCCCAAGGTGTCCATAATTTATCAGTAGAAAAGAGAAAGACAGTTCCCATCAAATGATTGATAGTATTTACCTTCAGTAACATAATTAAAACAACAACATCAAAAACTAGTGTTTACCCTGCCCCTGTAACCTTCATGACTTTTATTATGAAGGTCGCTTTTCAGACTTAACTGTAACATATTACTTACATATTGTTCTATCTTTAAAGAAAATTTAACCAATATGGTAAAGGGTATAATAAAAAAAATACTAAATTCATCCCATATTTATTGAAAGTTAAATAATAAAATATTATTACCTCATTCTTCCATCAATCTTTCTTTCCTAAGGAGATACGCAATTCTCCTTTACTATTCTCATACAGGTTATTGCTAAGAAAGCTGAGGTATAACGCCTGAACTCTGACTTAACATGAATTAAGTATTCTAATAACATAAACATCCTCCCAACAAAACTAATAAGAAAAACAATCAACCTGTGGCTGCATCTCAGAATGAATCTATCAAAGCGTTTTCCTAAATATTTCTTTACTGAGAATCCATGCTTATCTTGCCTCTGCAGTGTTACAAATACAGAAAAGTACAAATATCTCATGAAAGCTAAAAGTTACTTTAGAAAATAGAGAGGCCATACAGAAGCAAAATGACCTCTCAGAAAAACAGAGACCTAACCTACAATATGACAACAAAACCAGAACCTGAAATCTTACAGAATAATAAAAAAAAAATCACTTTCCAAGACTATTAACAAGTATACACCAATCATGTTCACTTCTTAGACAGCCATCCTAATCGATAATCACTACAGAAGCATATCTAGGTAGCTGCAGAATACAGGAATTAATACTACTTTTTAATGTCTTGCCAATTAATTGTAATCTGTTGGCAAAGCCATAAACAACATTTCAGGTTCAATAAAAGCCTTTTTTCTCCCTTTATGAGCCTTTGCCACCTGTTATTCTGGAAGTCAGGCTCACCACAACATTATCAGAGTGTAAAAAAACAACCACAAATTAAGAACCACCGCTCAACTCAATTTCAAGAAACAAGGCCAACAGAAATACTATTTCAGTTATGTAAACCAAACCTAAGAGCATTAATAATACATTGTAATACTGCACTGAAATTCTTAAAAATTAGTGAATCAAAGCCAAAAAGTTGTTCAATGTCATAAATCAACTAGGAAACATTGAAATATAAAAGGCAAGTTTCTGATATTTGTTGAAATATCAGATAATCAAATCTTATTTATTCAGTATCACATCATCAAGTGGTCCATAAATAGTTTTATTTTCTGCTAATCTACTGCCTCTTGTCTCAACACAAAATTGTGTACATATGTTTGAAAATAATACCCTTGGAGATTTCATCTACTGTAGACAAATGACATCATTCTAACAGTAATTCACTCACAGTCCTTATAGTCTTGTGGGTTCTACACTATACCAAGTGTTTCACATGCTCTATGTTAATTTATGTTCACCATAACCTTAACAGGGAGCACCAAGGAAATAAGATTCAGGAGACAGACTCAACACTTGAGTTTGAATTCTATTTCTTCTATTTACATGCTCTGAGATTTGTCTCCTCCTCTTACAGTGAAGGAGCATTGACCTACAATTTTCTAAGCAAGAATGTAAGACAGAGGACACCCTGTCAGAAGATGTGACAACATAAAACACATCCTATGTGGGCAACAGGGGCTGTTCTAAAGACAACAATGGCCCATGGCTGAACCAAATTAAACCTGGACACTTCCAATAAATACAAATTAAATAATATTTTGTGCTAGTCTGTACCTAACCAAACTGGACCCTTATGTCCAGTAAGGACCAGTAAATTCAATATAGGCAGAGGCATAGCAGAAGCATCCTTCACTCCAGTATTCTAGCTAAAGATAAATGAAAATCTCAAGATGGCTGAGTATATTTTTTAAGCAGAGGGGACCTAGTCACAATTTTTAACTACTAATTTTGAGATTTTTACTTGGAGCAGGAATTGAAAGTATTTTTATGAATGAATGGTTGCCCATGTTACTATCTAAGGATGGTAAAATAGTAGGAGGTGTTGGGACCAACCCAGAAAACCCATACCTACAAATCTGGAAGGCACAATTAGAAAAACCAGAGCCCAGTGCCTTAGGGTAAAGAGTCATCAAGAGGGTATATAGATACTTGTTTAGAGTCATGATCTCAAAAGTTTGATGTGTAACTCATTTGGATAGCAATTGAATAATCCATGCATGATTTAAAAAAAAAAACAAACCAGAAACAAGTACCAGAGGACATAGCTTACTAGTAAAAGAAAAAAGAATTCCCAACAGAGCTGGACAGATGGGTCAGCGGTTAAGAGTACTAAATGTTCTTCCAGAGGTCCTGAGTTCAATTACCAGCAACCACATGGTGGCTTACAACCATCCATAATGGGATCTCATGCAGTGTACTCATATAAATAAAAATAAATAAATCTTTAAAAAATAAAATAAAACAAAATATGTGAAGAAATTGAGCATCTTAAAATACCAGGCATGTCTATCCACTTATAAAAAAAAAAAAAGAATTTCCAGTGAATGTATATCTCTTTTAAGAATACTACTTAAGGATAAATATCATAGCACTTACCTTTAATCCCAGCACTGATATAGATTTCCGTGAGCTAGTACTGCTGGGCCAGGATTACATAGTAAGACCACATCTCAAAATATATAGATGACGGATGGATGGATGGATGGAGTAGTTAGATAGATAGATAGATAGATAGATAGATAGATAGATAGATAGATAGATAGACAGACAGATAGATAGATATAACCTGTTCAAGAACTCTTTCAATTTCTAAAATTCTATAATTCTATTATATATGGATTTTAGTTATGTTTTAATCTGTTTTCTTAGTACTATAGAATTCTCAAATTAATTATAGCACACCTTGCTTTTTTAATCCTTGTGTCACAAATGGAGTAAACACATAGTGAATTATTGTAGGTCAAATATTCTAAGATAAAGTGGTGGAAAAGTCTGCGAATACCAATGACTATCATGGCCTTATTGTAGGGTTGTTTACCATATAATTACAACAGTAGACAATCTTGGTCTGATGAATACTCTGGTAAAAGCTGAACCACTGTTATGTAACTATAACTACTGAGTCTTGTGAAAGACCCACTGATGGACGCTCAGTGCCCTGGGAAAACAGTACAAGTGTGATGAGAAACAAGATGCTTGTATGTCTTATCTCAGAGGCATTCGATAAAAGGAGGAGTAGCAACCTTTCCCTAGAGACACTCAGGAGCCATAACCATACTGAAGTGAACGAAGTTACATCCAACAAGAAGAGATGTGACATCATATGTGACATCATATGCCACTGACTCGATGCTCTAAGAAGGCCAGGCCACTTCTGGGGTGCTGTTGCTGAAACTTTCTACCCTAAATCTATCAGAAGAAAGCAAAAAGCATACAAACGGGGAGAATCTTTGGAAACAACTGATAAGTACTCTCTCCAGACATATCAAAATCATGAAAGACAAACAGGAAATATCACATGCTAGAGAACTCCTAGACATGATAAAACTAAATGGCAATGTATGATGCCAGAACAGGTCAATTGTGTGAGTTGGGGTGGGGGGATGAGAATTGTGGAGTTCAATAAAGATCTGCAAAGGAACTGACTAAATCATGTTAAAACTAAATTTGAATGCTGACAATTGGTCCAACAGTCATGTAAAATGTTAACATTACAGGAAAGGTACAAATTTTCTATAAGTTCAACTTATTCATAAATACATATAATATATACAATGGAGTGTTTGTACAGGAAAGCATATAACACAATCTTAGGAGGAACAGTTTGATTGGACTGGAAGTGTCTCCCTGAATCAGAAACCCAGGAAATAAAGTATAAAACGTAGTCAGCAAATACAGCCCTGAAAAGAGCTTTAGCTACTAGACTCATACAGTACACCTGATCTGTTAAAGGCAGAAAGATCCACTACTATTAAACAGCAGATAAGCAATAGAATGAGGGTAGATTTCAAAATATAAAGTATTAAAGCTCACAAAGCTCTACCTCTTTACATTAAGTGGAGAATTCTGTTTTTTCTTAAACAATGTTGGGAACTGTACCCAGAGCCTGTGTGTGCTGGGGAAGTATTCCTGAGCTATATCCCTCAGGTTAACGGGAGGATTCTAAGGATAGTTAAAAAGGAGTGCCTAAATTCTATGAGGTAGCATGAAATAACATAATTTTGCAATTTCAGTGAAAAAAGTGAAAAAAGCCCTAGGAAGTAGGGCTTCCCTCAGGAAGCATGCCATAAAAGTAAAATTAATGCTGGGGAAAACTTACATGTATGCCTCTAAGCAGATATCAAAATGAACTGTAACCTAGAATACTATGTGTGTAAAGCTAGGCATGGGAGCCTTGGTCCCAGCACTCCAGACACTGAGCTATGCCAATCTGAGTTCAAGGCCACCCTGGTCTACAAGGTGAGTTCAAAGACAGGCAGGGAAATTTTGTCTCAACAAACAAACAAACAAACAAGCAAAGAGTATTTGAGGATGGGCCAGGAGTGGTGACACATAAGCTTTTAATCCTAGCCTGGTCTACAAAGTGAGAGCTTGAGGGATGAGACAAAGAGCCAGGTGTGGTGGCCCACACCTTTAATCCCTGAGCTTGGGAAGCAGAGCTCTATGAGTTCAAGACCAGGCTGGTCTACACAGTGAGTTTAAGGACAGCCAAGGTTATACAGACTCTATCTCAAAAACCTAAAATACAAAAACAAAAGCAAAGGAAAGAGAAGCATAAATTGAAATTTAAGGGAGTTAAAATCAGAATACTTAAAAGCAAACTAGAGAACATCTACAACAAAAAAAGACATTAAAAAAAAATCAACATCTTTAACATGAGCACATTCAACAAATAATAATTTCATAAAAACAAATACTCCCACATAAAGGTAGGCACAGAACACTAAGTGGCTCCATTAATGTAAAAGGAAAATTAAACAAACAAAAATTATACATAACTTACAACTTATTGTAATTTTAAAAACACTAAGTGCAGTTATAGGCCAAAGATATACTACTGTTCTTGCTTGGATGAAAACCTCTATTTGATCCTGAGAAATGGAAAGAAAAAAGAATCTAATACAAACTCAAATTATCAGAATTCATTCTTAATTCAACACAGTAAAGACTAAATAATGACAATTCAATGCTGGCAAAAGTTGCAGAGACAGATATTCTTCGGGTGAAAAAATTAGCAGTCATCTCGGAAGTCACCTGTCCATACCTATCAACAACCTTCAGAAATAAATATGCTTTGATCTGAAATAGTCAGTGATTTTTTTCAAGTGTAACCAATGGTCTCCTGGAATCCCCAAATCCCTCTCAGGGTCTACAAGGTCAAAGCTATTTTTTTTTTTACAAAAAATATAAAATATTCCTTCTATTTTTTCTATTCTATTGATATCTATGCCTATTGTATACTACAGTAAATAAATTTCCAACTCTTCACTTTCCCCTTTCCATCCCCTTCCAGCCACCCTCCCTTGAGTCCTCCAATAACCCAACCCTCACTCAAGTTGACGGATTGAGGTTAGGGCACTACAACCATATTCAAACTCATGTCCACTCAGCTTAAAAAAGTAAAATGGCTATTTCACTTAGAATATTTGCTAGTTAGTGATATTAAACCACATCCTCTTAAAATTCTGTATGCTGAATTTAGAAGTCAATAAAGACCATTTAGCAAGACATCGTGGTGTCTCTGTGGAGGAACTCACCTGAGAGCTGAGCTAGCCATTTTCCCCAGGGAATACAATTCTTACTTGAATAAACAATGAATGAAATATGATTATTCAGATTTGGGTATCTGGCAGACGTTTTTCTCAGATACAAATGACGTGAGCCTGTCATTTCAAGGAAAACAACTGATAGCATGTGTTGCCAATGGTAAAATTTGAGCTTTCAAGGGAAAATTCAAATATTAGAAAACTCATATCCATCACTATAGCTTGACAGCTTCAAATCTTACAGACTTCTAATGAGATCACTGATGAGATTAGCAAATGTGATTTTTTTTTCATACAACAGAATGAAAGGTGACAACATTTTGAAGGTTTGTATAGTTCGAATCAATATTGCATAGGTAAAAGACCCACTGAAGTTCAAAACAGGTCTCCAGGTTACAATGCAGGAAGATGACAAGTGTTGGATGAGTTTCTTACCCCACATTACAGTCAGCCTTCAAGAAACTAGCATTTGTTAGGTTTTGTGTGATAAAACACCACAGTGGGTTTGTTTTGTTTTTGAATCCACAGTTATCTAAAGAGCCTATTAAGTTACTCTTTTCTTTTGCAACTACATATGAGGCTAGAGTTTCTTAGTATTTTTTCTTTCTTTTCCTGTGGCAATGTATACGTGTGTATGATCACATGCCTGCGGGTACACTCATGCATGCATGTACCTTTTGATGGCACATCTGATATCTTCTCCTATGGCTCTCCATATTTTTTTAAGACAGGGTCTCTCCATGACCTATTCACTGCTAGGGCTTCCATTGTAACCCTTCTCCTAACAACACGGTTGGTCGGGTGTGTCACAGCAATAGCCCATGTGTTAAGTTTGCTTTCTATTGCTAAATAAAACACTGGGACCAAAGAGGCAACTAGGGGAGGGAAGAGTTTATTTCAGCTTATAGTTGCAGATCATCACAAAGGAAGTTTACAGCAGGAATCTACAAACAGGAACTAAAGCAGAGACCAAGGAGGAACAATGCTTACTGGTTTACTCAGTCTGTTTTCTTACACACTGCAAGACCACCAAGGGGGGGTGGGCTGCACCCTCTCATATCACCCACCAATCATGGAAAAATAGCCCATGGGGAGAGACAGAAGAAAGGCTCAGAGGGCCAGGAGAGTCAAGGGAAATCTGTAGCTCCCCGGGGGTTGGGGTGGGTGTGGGTGTGGGTGTGGAATCTCTAGGAAATCCCAGAGACAAGGGATGGGGGAGGCTCTTAGAAGTCAATGCACAGGACCTTGCCCAACATGCCTAGGAGAGGAACCTGAAGAGGCTGCCTCCTATAGGATCCAAATTCAGATCCTCATACCTGCATAGCAAGCACTTTCCTCAGTGAGCCATTTTTCCAGTCCCTCCTCTTTATCCTCTTATCAGCAACATATAACAACCAATTAAATATAAAAATAGATGCAGCTTCTTGTAGTTAAGGCAGAGCTTAAAGAAATTTGTAAAAATATACAACCATGCCTCAACCTTTTTTGGAATTATGGCTATTACACATAAAATGTTAACAAGTAATATACTTACTGTTATTCAAAACAAATCTAGTAGTATTTTATTTAGTTTCTCAGCTTTAATTTAAATTTTAGTAAATACTTAAGGATATAACCATACATATAACCATACAAAAACACTATATATATATATATATATATATATATATATATATATATATATATATATAAATTAATGGTGGGGCTGGTGAAATGGTTTAGGGAATCAAAGCACTTGCCACCAAGCCTAACTACATGAATTCCATTGCCAGACCCATTTGATGAAAGGAGAGAAACAACTCCAAGTTGTCTTCTGACCTACACACACACCTTGACACATGTGGATCCAAATACACACATATACAATAATATTCTTTTGAAAGTAGTAATATGTGCACATAATGATAGCAAAGTATCAAAAAAACTCCAAAACTCCCAAGCAATATATACACATATGATATAATACATTCTATATACTATATAACACACATGTGATATATACCTACATCTTATACCTTTCCCCCTGGATAGGCAGCCACCACTCATTTTACTGTTCATAGACAGAATGCAAAAAAAAAAAAAAAAGAACTAATGATAATAATTAAATTCCAACTTGTCAACTGTGTTCTTAAACAGCAACTATGATAAAAATTCCCTGGCTATAAAGGGATACTATCACCCTTAAGTATGGACAATATTAGAAAGACAGCCTTTCTCTTTAGAGTCTAGGAAAATTAGTCTACCAAACACGAGGTCATAAAAGATATGTTTCAATTCGTATTGATACCTATTATCCAATAACTTGTCTTTTCCAATGAAATATCTCTGGTGATGCATGGTCAAAGGCTATGAATTATTGATAGCAAAGCTCTCCATTAGAAGTAACCATGCTCAATGTCATAATATGTTTTGAATAAGAAAAAATATGTACAAAATGTTCTATATTATTTAACATATTAATTATGATAACCTAGTTGTTTTGAACAGGTTCTTCAAGTAATGATTGGGTCTCAGTTTTCACATCTTTGAAATGGAAAGTCTATGTTATATAGTCTCTAAAAGACCTTTCCTAACAGGTGGGAAAACCCTAAAATACCACAGCAAAGCAAAAAGTATGAAACCCATGGGGAATACTATGCACACAATGAGAAACCTTCAAACATTGAGATCCAAATGACCAGACTCAAGAGTGTGACCCCTACACTAATGTCTTCAACTCTATTAAGAATCTTTTCATTGCATAGTCAACAAGACATGGCCCCCTTTGGGCCTGGGCCCTCTTGTCACCAGTGGTAACCCAAAAGGGTCCTGTTTATTCTAGATCTACCATCTCTAGGGGTCTATGCCAAGCTGGCCGCAAGCCAGTAGGATGAACCGCCAATTCACGTTTTTACTTTGCAAAGATCCCATTACCTATTATTATCCACTGCTAGTATCTGTGGATTAGCCACTGGTCATCTATGAAGCACCTATTTACTATGTGTACACTCCCATACCCACAATACGTATCAAGTTTTCAATAAACATCTGTTGACTTGGATTCAACTCGAAGGCCTGGAGCTTCAGCCACTGAGTGTTCCGTATGGTAGGCAGGTGAAAGGAAGAGAGAATTCTCCAGATCTTCGCCCTAACCCGTCACTATGTTCCTCCCATTTGTGTGTAACACGTGGCTTCTGACTGCCAGGGTGGCGGGAACGGGACTGAAGGTAAAAGGCTATGAGAGGGGAGATGGGGACTTACCTGGGGAACCTCTGCTTCAGCTTCCTCAGGCTCTGCCTAGTGGGCGGTACAGACACTAGGCACTGGGCTATCTCCTCGTACTGGGCTTTGGTTAGTATCATATTGGGCCCAAGGAAAAATCACCCTTGGGCTCGTGCAGGCTTGGTGCCTAGAAGCTTGGGAAAGGCAGAGCGCGGTACGACCCTGGGCCCTCCTCTTATTTAGCTATTCCTTATGCCCCCGAAAGCACACCCCCTAGCTGCACTGCGGGGCGGAAACACGCAGCGTCCCAGGCTTCACCTCCGCGGGAGAGGCAGGCTGTAGACTATTTGCGCCTGCAGTGTGTACTGAGCAGCCGCAGTAAGCCGAACCGAAGGCAACTTGCCGCCATCTTGGGTAAGGGCAAAGTAATCAGGAAGTGGCAGCTGCGGACCGAATTCTTTTTGCGTCTTTAGGGGCAGATGTCCCCAGCATCACCTCCCTAAGATCGGAACACAGACGCTGATTGAAGCCACTCTGCCAGCTGAGAGAAACACAGACGACCCGTCTCACAGTTCACGGGCCGGGTCGCTGGGGTGCTCCTTCAGCCTTGAGTTGGAAACCCGGAAGTGCTCTGGCGGAGCGCGGAATTTGAATGTGTCTTCAGACACGCCCAGTTCTGCTGCTCTGAGCTGATAGATGGCCTGCAAAGGAATAAGGTGAGCAGAAGCTAAGCAGTGAACAGGATCTCTGCAAACCTGCAGTTTGGTCTGTGCTGGGAAAAATCTTCAGCCTCTCTCGTGGAAAGTTTGTTGAGAACTTAAATTCTGCATCTTAAAACAACTGCCAGTAGAATGTCAATTTCATCCCCTTATACTTAAAGAAGTATATTCCTGGCCCCCAAAATAGTGGGTGACCAATAATGTGTAGAAACATGAACTTGTGAGTTAACATATTAGAGCATCATCCCCTCTAATTCTTTTTTTTTTTTATCTTTGTTTCTAAGATGGGCGTATTGTGTATGTGTTCTCTTCAAATTTAAACATTTTGAGCAAATGGAAGAAAATCTGCTTTAAACGGTTTACTGCTTTCATTTGGTGTAAAGTGTAAGTTGGAAGGTTGGCCTAGATAAGATCCCATTGATAAATTCTTTAATCCATCAAATCCTCAATTACTTTACCTATAAAAATTTGTAATTCATGAGGCTGGTTATAAGATTAAATAAGGTAGTATAAAGCCAAGTTATGGAATTACCCGAGATGTCAGTCATTAGAGAGAATAAACAAAATGTGGTTTAGAAGCACAGTTTTAAAGATTAAAATGATGTCTACTTCTGGGAGAAGGACTCAAACAAATATCTTTTGCTTCCTCTCATTTCTGGATCTTCAATTTTACATAGATCACAAGTACACACACATTTACATACCTACACGTATGTACATGAAATAACGCAGAGAAATAGTGAGAAAGCAGTAAGACTGGGGGAGTGTGTGAACATAAGCATGAAAGAATTTATATTTGTGAAACCAGCACTATGTACAATGACCGTTTGTCAATAAAAACAATAAGATAGTACAAGAAAAATTTACTTAGCATAGCATTCAGCAGATAATCTACATAACCTAAGTTAGGTAAATAATAAGTTGTTTAAGTAAACTGGATAGGATGTTCAGATAGTGCCTTGCGGGTTTTCTTGTAAAGACTCACTTAATCCCAGTAACTTCCCCTGGTGCAGGCTCTGTCCCCACGATTGCCCTGTCCTTCCTTTTTTCAGAGTGAACAAAGACATAAAAGGTCAAGGAACTTCCAAGAGGTCATGAGAACAAGTCAATAGCCAGAATGGGATTCAAGTGAAAATTGGTATGCTGTGTGGCTGCCTCTCCACAATGTGTAATCACTTCATCTCCTAGTCACTCTCCTAAACCCAAAGGGTAAAGTTTTTTTTTTAAGTAACTAATTTAAAAAAAAAAAATCATATACAAGGGGCTCCTTTTCCCCTTCTAGTTTTCACTATATTTTCTCGACAGTTTCCAAAGTCCAATACCAACAGTAGATCCTAAATTAAGCAAGCGCTGCTCGTTTCTAGATCTTTACATCAGAAAGTTTCCTTCCCATATGCTTTACATCTAGATCTGGCTGTGTGACATTAGTACATAACTGTTATTTATGACAGCGTAGCCTGGAGTTGCCACCTGGTTAGTTTGTTGCTGACCCTGCCGTGACTTGTGCATGAAAGCTGACTGACGAGAAGCAGACACCACTTGGTTCCCTATCCCTCTCCCCTTCACAGCTTCACTCCTTCCAGTTCACAGCCGTCGGGGTTTTATAGAAAACATCAGTTCAAGGATGTTTGCACTAGTTTTTATAGCAACTCACCTCTCCCTGGCTCTTGTCCTGCCCTTGCCCTCACAACCCGTACAGAAAACGTCCAGGTTTGTTTTCTTGTTTTTAGTTTGAACATGCTGGCAGCTTGCTATTTTAACTTAAATCCAGTTGGTTGTTTATAAAGTTAGTACTGGGAGAAATGGAGCATTCTGTGATGATTTCATTGGCAGTGATGTATTAGGTACAAAATAAGAGCTGGGAGGAGCTATTCTGTTGTGACTTAATTGGTTTCTTTTCCCTCCTGACAGAAATGCTTGCAGTTGGATATGCACGCGAGGGCCCCTTTCTTCCTATTTCTGCCTGTTTTGCTCTCATCTCTCATCACCCCCTTCTGTCTTTCATCTGCTATTGTTTCTTCTAGGGCTTTCTCTGCATGCCTGCAGTGTGTGCCCATTTCTCAGTCAGCCAGAAATAACCTCTCCTCTCTAAGTGATGGAGAGCTGTGAAATAAAAGCACAAAACTAAAACCTGAAATAAACAAGAAACCAACCTGGCCAGCAACCTGTTTGGAATTCACCGTGGAATATCCAATCTAGAACAACTAGCTGATTCTCTTATCCTGAATGTTCTGACACCAAGCACAAGCAAGGGAATAGTTGGTTGTTCATCTGAAAGGGAAAGAAGAACCTTTAAAAAAACATAGGGAAAGTGTAACAAAACATACTAAGGAGGGAAAATAAGTAGAGCCTGGTCTAGCACCCTGGAAAAACTTACAGTTTTATACAGGGACAGAAGTTGGGCAGGTTTCCTTGGGCCAATTCCTGGATGATATGAATGTTGAACATTTTAAAAGAGGGATGGAGTGTGGATGGGAGGCACATGGTCCTTTCAGTAAAGGTACTAACTATTACAAAGGGTTAAAATTAAGAATGAGCTGTGTTACACAGCTGGGAAAATTATTCCTGCTGTAGCAGAGTTCTAGGCAGAGTGAAGAGTCCATGGCCTTAGAAAGACTTAGCCACATTTTTAAATGTTCTATCAAATCTAATGCATGTTTTTTTAAAACCATAGGCATACAACTTTTATTATATTGAAAACTCTGATGCTCTTCATAGGGTCTCTGTCAACATTTACACTGACAGTTTTACAGTAATTGAAGTCAACTAAGTGAACACATGGAAAGAAGAATGCTAATTTTTTTGAGAGTCTGTTATGGGCAATTATCATTCCAGTAATACCTTATGTCACTGAATCTCAGCAGTTACACTGTTCAGTAAAGCTGCTGGCTTATATATTAGAAACTGAAGCCAAATAAAAACGATGATGATGGTGATGATGATGGTGATGATGATGATGGTGATGATGATGATGATGATGGAGAGGGGTTGGAAAAATGGCTTATCAGTTAAGAGTACTTGCTGCTCTTGCAGAAGACCAAGGTTTAGTTAGTAGCACTTGCATGGTATCTCACAACCATCCATAACTCCAGTTCCCAGGATCCAGTGCCATCTTCTGACCTCCATGAACACCAAGCACACATATGATACATATACATACATGTAAGCAGAACACTTATATACATAAAATAAACCTAAAAAAAAACAATTGAAGAAAGTTTGCCTGGAATGTCTAGCTACTAAAATGTAAAACTGTGATTTGAACCCAAGCAAATCTGACTGTGAGATATGTCATCTCTCTTATGTGTTTCACTTTTCAGCGACAAGTCATTTTATCCTAATCGCAAAACAGTAAAAACTTCTGATAATTAATGAAGATTAAACAACTGCTACGGAGATCGGAAGCAAGTACTCAACTAAATAACTGAAGAAAAAATAAAAAAAATATACGGAAAGACAAACCAACTGTAAACAGACAGAAATGAGCAAAACTGAGTGCTATGTCCTTATGGAAGTCAGCAGGGAAGGTCTGTAAGATCAGTGGCCTGATTCCAGAGGAACGTCCGTGGGACTTTCACCAAGACCCACTACACACCGAAACTGCCACATCTCCCTGCACTTCAGTGTGGCACTTCTTTGGGTCTTTGTGGTCAAAAAATACTTGGGGCACTTACCAAAGGTAAGAACTATACGTGGCTTCTATTTACTTAGTTACTGTACCACATTCTAGAAGAGTGTTTCTCAAATTATTCTTGTTAAACTCCCTCTTTTCCTTCCATTTATTGTGGACAAATTATTAAAATAAGATCAAAAGTGAATTACTCAAAGGTGAAATCCAAAAAGATAAGAGACAAGCCGGCAGATTTGTTAATAAGGGACTCTGTAAAGTACTATAACACTTTGCAATCTTTAATGCTTCCTATATTCAGATAAAGACCAATCTTTTGAGTTCAGACTCTATCTTAGAGAAACTGACCTAAGGTTGGACTCAAGTAAACTAACAGGCTGATACCTGGCACCAGTTTCCAGGCTACCCAACCCCCCTAACAAGACCTGTGTCTACCAGGTTCCAGGTAACTCCCCAACAAAACCTGCATCTAACACCAGTTTCAGGTTATTCCATAATAAATCTGTATCCCCAGGTTATAAGCCCGCCCATGACACTTCACTTCCTAACAACCACCAATCAGGAGAAAAGCTGAAGTTAAGTTTATGGTTTGTCTCCCAGAAGCAGTCAATTATGTTAAAGACCATAATGCCCACCTCCAATCAGATGTGTACCAGGTTAGATACACTCTTCTTGCAACATTCTATAAACGTTTGCCTGAAACTAAGCTCAGGGCTCCACCTTTCTGCTGTGTCAGGGTTGGTAGGGTGCCCAAGCTCAAACTTGAATGAAGGAACCCTAATGTGATTGCATCGAATTGGCTTGTTGGTGGTCTTTCGGGGTTCAGAGATGTTTCTTGGCACAACACGGATATGTAATGAAACGTGTGACAACCATTGCTCACTTACAGACCACATTCTAAGCACCACTGTGTCTTTTCTAGTCAGTATGGAAAACCACAAAAGTTCAAACTGAGTACTAACTGCAGGATCTAGGGCATCATGCTTTCCATGAACTCTTAGGAATAAAATGTGTTCCTTTTAGACTTCTGCACATTGACCATCATTATCACCATCATTGTTCCACTCTATTTCATTCTTCCCTAGTGTCAGAGAAGTCAGCAGTGTAAAATCTTTACTGATTAAGTAATTTTTATCCTTGTGGGCAAGGGACATCGCTGAGAAGTATAGCACTTGCTTGGCATGTCCAAGACCATATACAAATAAATAAATTTGTACCCTATAAAATCAATGTCATGTGTTTTCATAGCACAAAGTCTCAATTCTTCTTTAGACTATAAGAATCCATGGGTGGATGACAAAGGCCATGAGTGGGCATTTGCACATTTACCATCACCATAATAAAGAAAGATAGAGAACAAAAGTTGTGCTTCTGCAGAAACGGTTCCTCTTGGATGTTTGTGTTATAAAGAGTAAGGTACAGGAACTCGTGTGTTGGGGAAAGACTGAAGGCTCTTAAACATTGTCCTCCAGCTCATCAGGGACCTGCAGATAATTCACAGGCAATTTGTGTCCCCTTTTCCTGCAGGACCAGACCTCAGATGTAATTTCTGCAGTTGTCAATCATTTTTCTTGTCCCCAAGACCATTCTGCAAGAATACATCATGTTCTGAGGATTCTCTCCTGTTTATATATTCAGAAACTGAAAGGAGCAGGGCTGGTAGAGGGCTTCTGCTCAGGTAGAAGGAAAAGGAATGAGAGGCAGGGGAATCATCTTCCCCTAATAAGCACTCTTTCAATGTAAGCTCGAATTGGAGGAATATGTCAGGTAGAGATTAGCGCTAAGACTTTTCATTTAAATCATTACCCTCTCTTGCCATCCTACTAGGTTAGACTTTCAAAAGAGAAGGTAAGATGCCAGTCAAGATTTATAACCCATTCTTTCTCTGTGATTGAAAGGTAAGAAAAGGAATTTCTTCCTAGGTAAGAATAGCAGTTCTAATAATAATAGGCACCACTCTTTTAAGAAAATGAAAAGTACATTATATCATTATCTAATGTATTTTTTTTACTGAATCTATAACTTGGATAATTATTCTTATTTGACATATACAGAAATTAAGGCACAAAATGGCTTACAAATTCAACCAGTTTTTTAGATTTATATTTTTTAAATATGAGCTTACATAGGACTCTTTTAAAAAACATCACTTTCTTTTCTTATAATCAGCAAAAATATAAATTTTTTTCATAGCCAAAACACAAGCTCAGGTATTCTGAAACACCCCTAGTCTTAGCACTTGATAATCTGTCACTGGCCTCACTGATGTCAATCTAATGCTCGGTTTTTACTCTTTTTCTTTATTAGAGAAAATCAGACTATAAACATAACTTGAGTCCAGTTCCAACTAGCTTGCATTATTACATTGAGAGCAAGATATCCTTGCGAACGCTTGGTAATTGACCTTTGCTTCCTATGAGAATCAGAGTAGTGTGTTTCTGAGGATATAAGACAGACTCTCTCAAGCTAGTCCTTGGAATGGCTGGATGAGACTAAGGCATTCCTCTGCTTCAACAACCAGTTGTCATTCTGTGAGGGAATGATGTTATAAATGTCCTGAACAAGAGGGGATTTTAGTAACTCATGGAGAACTTTCCAGAACATTCCATTCATAGACCCATGATCGTCAAGTATCGCTGAGACTCCTAGCTTTGTATGCATTCTAACAGTCAGCATGTCGACAGAGGCCACCATGGTTTGGTTTGGTTCTTTAGCATGACAATGGCTCATATCTAGATATCCAGACTTGTCATAATTATTAGATTATGTGTCCAATAACTATGGGAGCAACAGTCCAATAACAGGGAGCAAATGTTTTGCATTGCTAAGTGCACAGTCACTCTGGATGCCAGTCTTCATGCCAGAGAGCTTGGGTTTCCATTTCTCTTCCAAGCCTACTTAAAGGCTTAAGTAGTATGGGGATGAAAAAGGACTTAAGGTACTGGTGTGAGTAGGGAGTAAGAGAAGTGAGATCTTTGAGAACATTTAATCTCTCCACATACTGACATCCTCATAAATGTACACAAAGCTAGTTCTACAAAGTGGTGCTCGAGCTATTTGCACAGACAAGATTTAGAAACCCGAATGCAAGCTATGTCAAATTCCCTTAATTAAATAAAGTCTTAAAAATTCATTCTTCTTTCATTTATTCATTCATTTGTCATTTACTGAGAGATACCACATTTCAGGAATTGTTCTAAGCCATGTATATTAGCAATGCACAGGACTGACCATGGCTTTGTGTTAAAATTTACATCCTACATCAAACGATAGATTTAGTTTGTCTAAAGGTTCCTTGCCTCATGTTTCTGTTCCACACAACCTAGAGAGAGGGAAGATGATGAAATACATCTCTTGGCCCTATGTGAATCCTGTACTAAAAACAGAATAGTGCTAACCTGCCTTTATTGAATAAACTAAGTGGAGATTTTAATGACTGACTTATTAAATTCTGAAAAGTAAATAATGTAAGTAAATATCCTTTCTATTATTAGAAACTACATATTGAAGTATGTATAGAAAAGATCCACAGATTAAATTCTGAAAAGTGAATAATGTAAGTAAATATCCTTTCTATTATTAGGAACTACATATTGAAGTATGTGTAGTAAAAGATCCACAGTATAGTTGGATTACCCTAGTGATCGAGAAAAACATCAAAATAAGGCAATGATATAGTTGTTGACTCCTCAAGTATAGTAAAATGTCAGCAGCAGGGGACTCTAAAGGATATGTATGGCCGCTTTGCACTTATTGTTTTGTATGGTTTTTATTTTGCAATAACTTGTTAAGTTTGAGACTACTTCTAGTTTGAGTTAGAAACTTCTTTTCTGTGTAAAATGAACGAGAAGGTAGTGTCCTTAAGTCACATCACTGGCTGACCTCTTTCCTGTCTGATTTAAAGATAGTGGTTGACATGCCACTTTTCTCAGGACCCCTGACTAGTATGCATTGTCTAATTGAGACTCACAGTTTAACTGAGGCAATATGTTCAAATTCTTCATCTACCTCCCCCAGTCATGGGTCACATGTACTTTTTTGTTTTGCCCAAGTAGCTAGTTATTTCTTTCTTATATCTGTAGGAATGCTTAGTGTAGAATTATGTCACTGTATTCATGATTGTCATTCACACTTTCTGGACTAATAAGCATCCTAAAGGTTTCAGATACATGATAAAAATGGAAAATGCTAGTGATTTCCCTTTAAATATATCCCCGTGCATCTTAGAATGTCAGGACAGCCAATTCCCACCTCCCTTCTTGACTACCTGGCTGTGGCTTCCCTATTTTCCTTTCTGCCTGGCTCCTTTCTTTCCCTCCTAAGGGTCAGACAGTTCTCCCACATGTGCCTCACCTCTGCACAGTTCCCTCACAGATATATGACCCCAATAAATCTCATCTCTTTCATGTCAAATTCTGTCTTGGCATCTGCTCCTTAGAGGACCTTCACTAACTAACCTGGCTTCCTGTCTTCAGTGGCATACATACAGGTTGCACAATCACTTTCCTGGATATGGATGGTTCCCAAGCTGTCATCAGTAATGCATCAAGAATTTTCTCCAATAAAGGCCTTCTAATATTTATGAGACTAGGCTTTGAAGTCTGGTAGAAGAATAAGTTAGGTGATCTTAATAGTTAATGAAATCAAACTCCTACCATGGTGATTTAAAAGGGAATATAACACAGTACTAGAAACAGCATATTTATTTTTCTGAACTCTTCTTTCATAAGTACCATGCCAGCTTTCTGTATTCAGAAGACAGACAGCAAAGTAACTAAATGCCAACTTGCTTGGTTGTATCAAATTCCCTTTTGCTTTGCCAACAAGACTCAGATTTATACCCCGATGACCTGAATTCAAGTTCAGCTATAGCTGAAACCCTCCAGGCTTATAGTCATCCTACTCAAACTTCCACAAATGACTAATTTCATTTTGGTTTTCTTTTGGATAGGAACTATTTTTCATTCTTGCAGTGTGTGCAATGTATAATAATTCAAAAAAAATCTTGTCCTAGCATAGATGTCCAAACTCATGTGTCTGTGTAGGATGTGGTCATCTCAAATACAACTTTTTCAAAGTTGAGATCACTTCAAAGCCTGTTTAAATCTGCTTTCATTCATTAAGATGACATTTCTATCCATCCCTGCCTCTATCGCCATTTCTATATCTTCTCTATCCCTCCAAGAACTACACTCCTGCCACTGTTTAGACTCATTTGTCTACCAGTCACTCTGTACAATTCCTACTATTTTGTCTCTACTGAAGTCCTAAACACCGAAAGAAACTATGTAAGTTTTCTAAAGATAAACAACCAAACAAACAAATACAAGTCATTTTGAGATATCATGGTAGGCTACTTAGGTGGTTCATTTCTTTCTTTCTTTCTTTCTTTTTTTTTTAATTTTCTAAGTTTTTTTATTTACATTCCAAATCATTTCACCTTTCCCGTTTCCTCCCTCCCCAAAAGTCCCATAAGCCCCCTTCTCTCCCTCTTTTCCATTCAACCCCCTCTCTCTTCTCTGTCCTGGCATTCCCCTACATCCAGTCTTTCCAGGACCAGGGGTCTCTCCTTCCATCTTCTTGGAAATCTATTGATAGGCGAATTTTGTCTAGGGTATTCCGAGATTCTGGGTTAATATCCCCTTATCAGTGACTGCATACCATGTGTGTTCTTTTTGTGATTGGGTTACTTCACTAAGGATGATATTTTCAAGTTCTGACCATTTGCCTAGGAATTTCGTGAATTCATTGTTTTTAATTGCAGAGTAGTATTCCATTGTGTAAATATACCACATCTTCTGAATCCATTCCTCCGTTGAGGGACATCTGGGTTCTTTCCAGCTTCTGGCTATTATAAATAAGGCTGCTATGAACATAGTGGAGCATGTGTCCTTATTGCATGCAGGTCAAGCCTCTGGGTATATACTCAGGAGTGGTATAGCCAGATCCTCTGGGAGTGTCATGCCCAGTTTTCTGAGGAACCGCCAGACTGCTTTCCAGAGTGGTTGTACCAGCTTGCAATCCCACCAGCAGTGGAGGAGTGTTCCTCTTTCTCCACATCCTCGCCAACAACTGCTGTCTCCTGTGTTTTTGATCTTAGCCATTCTGACTGGTGTGAGATGGAATCTCAGGGTTGTTTTGATTTGCATTTCCCTAATGACTAAGGATGATGAACATCTCTTTAGGTGCTTCTCAGCCATTAGATATTCTTCAGGTGAGAACTCTTTGTTTAGCTCTGTACCCCATTTTTTAATAGGGTTACTTGCCTCTCTGGAGTTTAACTTCTTGAGTTCTTTGTATATATTGGATATTAGCCCTCTGTCGGATGTAGGGTTGGTAAAGATCATTTCCCAGTTAGTTGGTTGCCGCTTTGTGTTTTTGACAGTGTCTTTTGCCTTGCAAAAACTTTGTAATTTAATGAGGTCCCATTTGTCAATTCTTGATCTTAGAGCATAAGCTATTGGAGTTCTATTCAGGAAATTCTACCCTGTGCCCATATGTTCAAGGTTCTTCCCTAGTTTCCTTTCTATTAGTTTCAGTGTGTCTGGTTTTATGTGGAGGTCCTTGATCCACTTGGAATTGAGCTTAGTGCAAGGAGATAAGAATGGGTCAATTTGCATTCTTCTGCATGTTGACCTCCAGTTGAGCCAGCACCATTTGTTGAAAAGGCTATCTTTTTTCCACTGGATGGTTTTAGCTCCTTTGTCAAAGAGGCTTCATTTATTTCTATATATTTAGATAAACACTACAAATCTTCAAGTATCAAGGTGACAGAGCTCATTCACTATTTTCCTGCTACACGCCAGATAGTCCTTTGAGGCCCAAGATGGAAGGCTCAGCATGTCAGCTAAGAAAAATTATAGAAACTAAACCTGTCTAATTGTATATAGCTTATTAATTACAGACAAAGACCCAGTCTTTTTGACTTCAAAATGCTGTTTTTGGGAACCAAAAAGAGATGTACTATAAATGGTACCAGCTTGGTGTTGGTGGGTTGGTGTGTTGTTGTGGGCTTTATTTCCTTTTGTCTTTCTTCTTCGTGTTGTAGTTTTTGCAGCAGTGTCTCCCCATGTAACTCTGGGTGTCCTGGAACTGTCTGTGTAGCCAAGGTTGGCCTTAAACTCACAAAGATCTTCTGCTTCTGCCTGTTGAGTGTTGGGATTAAAGGTGTGCACTCCTTGGGGGTATGAATGCAATTTCACTTTTCTCTGCCTTTATTTTCTCATATTCTGTGCTTTCTGGGTGCTGGGATTAAAAGCTCACACTACCACACTCAATAAAGGTACAGTTTCATAAGTTTTCATGAGTATGTGCCCATAATCGTGACATAGAACTCATTCACCATCCTCACTAAAGTTCTTTTCAATTTAAAAGATTACTGCCCTGGTGACACACACCTTTAATCCTAGCACTAGGGAGGCAGTCAGGG
Source organism: Tokudaia tokunoshimensis (assembly GCA_036184795.1). NCBI lineage: Eukaryota > Metazoa > Chordata > Mammalia > Rodentia > Muridae > Tokudaia > Tokudaia tokunoshimensis. Next base: position 90,270,262 of record BTHU01000004.1, on the reverse strand, counting down.
GCAGGTGGATCAGTGTGAGTTTGAAGCCAGCCTGGTCTACATAGTAAATTCCTGAGCATCCAGAATAGAGGGACCTTGTCTCAAAAAAAAAAAAAAAAAAAAAAAGAGAAGAAAAGAAAAAAAGTACAATTTATCTATAGTGAAAGCATGATTTTAAACTCTTGATTCTTGAATACCATGGTCGTAACTCTTTACTTTCAAGTCACCATGTTAACCTTGTTATTGTTGCCTTGATTCAGAGGAATCTGAGCTTCATTCTGTTAAGATATCTTTACCCTCTAACCTAATTGTTTCCTGGAAACTGAGTAAACCTTCACAGCCTTCCATGTTCTTGCCTGGCCCTTACCCCAAAACCTTTCATCAGTTTATCTTTCTCTGTCTCCTACTGATTGTCATTTGATTTGAATTCTTATTCACTTACCTCTCCTTTTGCTGTCTAGTGGCCACATTTATTGGGTGCCTGTGGTGGTTTGTATTTGTTCGTCCCAGGGAATGGCACTATTAGAAGGTGTGACCTTGTTGAAGGAAGTGTGTCACTGTGGGGTTGGGCTTAGAGATCTTCCTCCTGGATGCCTGAGGATGCCCAGTCTGTTCCTGGCTTCCTTTGGATAAAGATGTAGAACCCTCAGCTCCTCTGCACCATGCCTGCCTAGATACTGTCATGTTTCTGCCTTGATGGCAATGGACTGAACCTCTGAACCTGTAAGTGAACCTCAATTAAATGTTGTCTTTTATAAAACTTGCATTGGTCATGGTGTCTGTTCACAGCAGTAAAACCCTAACTAATACAGTGCCTTACCAGAAACACAGTTTTCAAACGATGTTCATTGAATAAACACATGGGGTGCCAACAGCACAGGTCAATACTTTGTAGGTCATGTATGAAGTTTAGATTTTATGCCAATGCAACAAAGGTCTATTAGCGAATTTCACAAAGAAATGCCACGATTAGATCTGTACTTTAGAAAGTTAACTGATAGCAGTGTAAAGTCTATAAAAGAATGGTTCGAAAAATAGTTGGAAATGAGTCAGACAATTATCGTAGAACTGAAGGACAGAGAGCATTAGGATATTGATTAAAGGAATGAAATTGGAAAAGGAACCGAATTTTCAGGATAAATGTCTAAGAAATATTCACCCATGGAGAAATCAAGGGGAAGAAAGCATCAAATATAGTCTATGGTGTTTTTGTTTGTTTGTTTGTTTGTTTGAGGAAAAAAAGAAATGAATCACAAACTGAGAAGAGTTCCATAGGCAAAACAAAAGAATTTTGTGAATTAGTGTTAAGGTATATGAGTATTTTCTAAATACATTGGAGATAAAATGCAATAATTACCCAATCATTACAAGTAGTTAAGCCTTCAGAAGATGTCTAAAATCTCTGGAGATGAAATTCACTTAAAGAAAAGCAGGTAGATTAATGAGGATCTGTGCAGAATACACACACACACACACACTTAAATTATATACTAAAGACATTTTCAGAAATTTTATTTGATCAGGGAAGATATAGTCAAAGACAGGAACGGTTTTGAGAAAAATCAACCAGTCCACCTGTTTTGGAAAATCTACTAAACTAGCAATAGAAGCAGAGCCTCAACATTGTCATTGGGGATTTCATTGGTGACTTTTGTCTAGAGTAGTTTTTCTGTACTGGCAATGGTTGAGCAAGAGGCATGACTTCAGTGTTTCAAGACTTAAATGGAGCTGATATGGTAGAATAAACCTATAATCCGAGCAGTCAGGAAGTTGGAACAGAAGACTTAAACTCTAGCCCACCCTGGCCTAGAGAGTGAATGCTAGGCCAGCCTGAGATATAAAGCAAGACCTTGTCCCCAAACAAGCAAACAAATGCAAGTTTAAAGGGAGAGGAAGGAACAAGATGAGGCCCACTCCAGTTTGAAGAGTAGTATAATAGGAAGGCTTTTAAAATGAAGTAGGAGGAAGTGAGATTGAAGAGCCAAGGCCTAGGAAAAATGTCTGTAGTTATTAGTCAGTGATAGAGTTGGGGTGGGTTGAGCCTACCCTGCAAGGGTTTATGAATTGATATTTAGTTTGCTTTGTGGGGGTTCAAAGAGGTGAAACTCAGTCCACTGTGGTATTCAGAGGTGAGACCAACAGGAAGTGACTAGAATCAGATAGGGTCAGTGTGGATCCCATGAGGCAGTACTGTTAGCTTTCTAAGAAGTGTTAGAAAACCTAAAGACACACATAACTGCTTTCTGTCTGTTCCTTGGTATGTTATATCTGTGTCACTTAGGACTTTGCTAGACGAAGACCATCATCAGATGTAGCTTTAACATTGGTCCAAAACTGTACACCAAAACAAAACCTTTATAAAGGCTGTTTTAGGGTTTTACTGCTGTGAACAGACCATGACCAAGTCAAGTCTTATAAGGATAACATTTAATTGGGGCTGCCTTACAGGTCCAGAGGTTCAGCCCATTATCATCAAAGTGGGAGCATGGCATTGTCTAGGCAGGAGTGGCAATGGAGGAGCTGAGAGATCTACATCGTCATCTGAAGGCCGCTAGAAGACTGATTCCCAGGTAGTTAGGATAAGGGTCTCATTACCCAACCCTACAATGACATACTTCCTCCAACTAGGCCACATCTACTCCAACAAGGCCACACTTCCTAATAGTGCTACTCCCTGGGCCAAGCATATTCAAACCACCATGAAGGCCTTTATTATAATAATGAAAATTAACAATAAACTCAGCCAGGAATGCTCCTAGAAAATTGCCATAGACTGTATTATTTAAACAACTAGTATTTATTTTTCTATAGTTCTAGAACCTGGGAAGTTGAAGATGCAGTTGCTGGTCTAGTGTCTTTGCAATGCACACGTCCCAGCTCAGAGATGTAGAAATCCTTAAATGGCAGGGTTGAGGAAGAGCAGAATCATCCTATAAGGGCACTAATACTCTTCAGAAAGGTATTCTGATGAAAATCCTTGACAGAGCCCCACCTCAAAATACCCTTAAACTGGAAGGGGTGGCACTTCAACACATGACTTTGGGGTTAGGGTGAACAGAGCATTAAGTCTACAACAGATGAGAAAGGTTGTAGAGAAAGAATAAGATTCTTCTGGAAGAGATTCTCTTTCTTTTAAATGTGAATGAAGACTATGAAAATCGTAAACAAGTTTCCTGGTAGAACCCCATATATCCTGGGCTGGTTGCCACTATTTTTTAATTATCTCTTTTTATCTCCATGTCAACCCATCACCTTCAACCCTCATCCCCACCCCCAAACAGTTTCTTTGTGTAGCCCTGGCTGTCCTGGAACTCATTCTATAGACCAGTGTGGCCTGGAACTCACAGAGATCCCCTTGCCTCTGCCTCCTGAGTGCTGCTGGTATTAAAGGCATGCACCACCACTGCCCATCAATTTTTATTCTTTTTACTTAATCTACCATTAGACGCTTGAGGGTTAGTGGGGCCCTTTCTTCTTCTTCGGATCCTCCGTGGCTAGTGAATAGGAGCTACTTATCTAATGTTGAAAGGCAAAGTACTTGACAAAACCCTAACTGATAAGCTTATTTCCTTTGTGCCTTAGAAGATTCAATCTGCTAGAAACTGGAATGCCTGAGAGAAGAGGTTATAGCTAAAAGTACTCTAGTCAGAAATGTGGAGATTTCACTCAACAAACATCAGATTTCCAACCAACTCCCATTACTTGTCCACAAAAAAAAAAAAAAAAAAAAAGGAAATGAATTCATGAACTGATAGGAGAATTCTGATTCTGTTTGTTTTCTTGCCTATGAACCTTTAATGCTGATTAAGTTGGGGAAGTCTTGATGAGCCTCATTAAAAGCATATTCTAAACTCCCAAGTCAGTACCCAAGCCAGGGGCACCCTAAAAGTTCTTGCTACTCTGACCTTTGTCTCAAGAGCTGACTGACCTGTCTTCAGAGTCCTTGCCCACTTGCTGCAATGTAAACTTTGGCTTGCTTTAGGCCTCTGGGTATTAACTACTTTGGAAGACAATGAGCTCAGTTTTTATCTGAGCCCAATTAAGTCTCTCTTTATGGTAGTGAAATCTTATAAAATAATTTTTCGGTTGCCAGAGGGAAGGATGAAAATTTAATATCACACATACATATATAATGTAAGTGCAATTTATTTTTCTGTTGCACTCAAAGAAGATTTGAGAAGTATTTTATCATCTTTGTTGTTATTGGTAAGGGCAGAAATAGGCTCTTTTGAAGCATTTGGACTACATCAAAGAAAAGCCATGACATAGGATGCATAAAGGACAGATAGGAGGATTCAGCTTCTACACTGCCCCATTTTAGGTCCTGGTTCCTCAGGTAAAGAGCTGTGGGTACTTTGATAAATTAATCTCTCCATGGCATGTGTCTTTCTCTAGCCATAATATGAATTAATAATAGTATCTACTTAGTTGATCAAACATCAGACCTTGGAAGATATATCAGCTAGTAATTTCAACATGCCTACATATTGAAGTAATTTTTTTGCTGATTTTAATAATCTAATTATTATCTTTTTTTCAGTCTAAAAGTTCATCAAATTTTCTTAAGCTTTTCAAATAACTTTTTTGGGACTGGGGAATAAGAGATCTCACTTTAGCTTTTGGATGGTCTGGAATTCACTATGTTGACTTGGCTAGCCTTGAATTTGTAGAGATCTTCCTGCCTCTGCCTTCTGAGTGCTCAAAGAACTTTAATTTTATTTATTTTTCACTCTTCTCTATTTATTCTCAACTCTAATATTTTTATTCTTTTTCTCCTTCTTGCTTCCTGGTTATCTGTCCTCTCTTCTCTTCATTTCTTGACTTCGGAATCTAGCTCATTGACAAAAGGTCTTATTTCACAACACTGTTTATAGTTATGTATTTCTCTCTGAACACTGCTTTTCTTATGTTCCCTAAATTTTAACATGTTTCATTTCAAAGCATTTTTTTGAGATTTTCTTTTCTTGAAGAGGGGAAACTGATATAGAAGAGAAATGTGAACTTCAAGTTTACAGAGGCCTAACTTTGAGTATGGATAAAACCAACTTTGATGGTTAGGGGTCTTTGAAGGGATCTGAGAAAGATAGTTTTGCCAAATTGCACATGTAGACTACAGAGAAAGGAATAGGTTTGACCATAACCAAAAGCAACATAATGGAATGGTAAGAGCCTTTAAAAATCTATCTAAGGGTGAATTTCTTCTATTCAACTTGTAACTGATTTTACGTCTTTAATTTATTGCTTTCTTATCAGCAGTGTAAAAATTAGACACACTTGTTGAATGAAAGGTCATAATCCCATATTCTTCATCTGGTAGGAGGTGATTCCTAGAGCCCAGAAAGACAGGCAGGCTGGGAGCCTACTGATGTCACTTCTTTCTCTTTTTTCTTTCTAGTTCAATTTTTAAAAAATTGCTCATATGTTTTCACATCTTTCCTGCACAGATGTTTGCGCATCAGATGAATACCAAGTGCCAGTGCATGTCAAAAGAGGGCATTGTGGTTGTGAACCATCATGTGGGTACTGGGACTCAAACCTGAGTTCTCTCTAAGAGTAGTCAGTACTCCCTACCACAGAGCCACCTCTCCATCCCCACTTTCTTTTTTCCTTATCACAGTTATTATGCAGGCAGCACACAATCAGACTGACTAGTGGAATGAGCCCCATTCAGTTGGACCGTAATATGGACTGGAAAAATAATGTGGCTTCCTTCATTGAGACAAGTTGTGATGTATGCATGGCACTAATTTCCTGAAATAAACAAATTAGTACGAAATTCTTAATTTCCTCTTCTCTAGGTTCTTAATGAAAGTTTAATTTTCAATAACTGAAACCTTCAAGAGGAGGAAATATCTACAGGGTTCAAATCACATGTTCAATATTGTACCGCTTTGGGGCTGGCCGAGGTGGCTCAATGGTTAACAGCATGAAATTCTCTACCGGAAGATCTGAGTTCAGTTCCTAGCATCCATGTGGGTAGTTCACAACTGCCTCTAACTCTGGTTCCAGGGCATCTGTTGCCCTCTTTTGGCTTCTGCTGGCACTGCACTTATACACACACACACACACACACACACACACACACACACACACACACACACACACTCACAGAGAGAGAGAGAAAGAGGGAGAGAGAGAGAGAGAGAGAGAGACAGACAGAGAGACAGACAGACAGAGAGACAGACAGAGACAGAGAGAGAGACAGACAGAGAGAGAAAGAAGATAGGTATATGTATAATTTAAAAATAAAAATTAACAACAACAAAAAAAGCTGCAAATATCTCTAATTCCCACCTAGTTCTCCTTTCCTTGCCCTCCCTTTATTTTCAGTTCCACCGTCCCCATCTGGACCAGGTCATTCCCACCTGTAAATCTTTATAGTGCTTTGTTTATACTTTTCTCGTGGCCTCTACACTTTTCTGAGTCATAAGGGCTATTCCGGTCCTTTGGTTGTTTCCCTGAGTGGATAATAAATTCCTGGAATTTATTCCTTTAAAGGAGGGACACTAGCATCGATCACTATGACCATCAGGACTGCTTTCTGCCTTGCACAGTAGGGATGTTTAATTACTTCACAAAACAACGAGGCTGAAAATAGATGACAGTTTAACAACTTCTTAAAAGGCCCGAGTTCAATTTTCTCTTTACCATACTTGGTGCATTAGATTTTTATTTCCTTACTTGCTAACTCACAGTTGTACGATGGCTGTCCTAGAAGCAGGCATCTGGTTATTGTTCAAGACTAGAAGAGGGCAGAGAAGCAGCAGTGCTGAGGCATCTGCTCATGGCTCCCCTTCCTTACAGGACAGAAGGGGAGTCCTGCTGGTCAGCTCCTCCTTACCTGGCATCAGCCCGAGTCTTCTCTCCAGAGTGTGACTATTTCACGCCTTGAGTTTCCACAGGTGTTCAGGTTCTGTTAAGGAGATTTTGGTTTTGGTCTTGGTGGAGGTTCCTTTGTTTTGTTTTGTTTTGTTTTGTTTTGTTTCTGAGGCAGGGTCTTACTACATAGCCCAACTGGCCGCCTTAGAATTCACTATGTATTCTAGGCTGGCTTCAAATGTGCAGTCTTTCTACCTCACGTTCATAAGGTCTGAGATTACAGGTATGGGCCATCTCATAGCATAACACACAGCTTGTCAGAACTGTAACTGAAGACTTGTAAGATCTCTGTAAAGCCTTCCGAATACTCACAATCTCCCGGATGCTAAACAAAGGGCATGAAGGCAGACTCCACACTTGGATGCTGCGAATCCTTATCCAGAGGAATGCGGCCTTTTCCTCCTCACCTTCATAGCACATAAACTCATGCCTCAGCAAAGGTACAAATTTCATGATGGGGCTGAAATTCAGGAATGCTTACAGTCTGTCACTCCCTGCACTGTTAAGAATATGGACACTAACAGCCTCCCTTAGCTTCTTTTGTGACAAAGAATACCATTCATGTTCCCCATGGAATTATTACTTCCATGAGCATCTCTGCCAATGGATGACTTTCATTCTCAAGCATATGTTTAGTTACAGTTCTCGGGGTGTCAACCATAGGTTGAATAAGACTTAAATATGTTTCAGGTGAACACCATTTCACCCTGTATTTCAGTACAAATTGTGAGTCAATTATTTATGACTGGAGCCCAATTTGTTTAAACCTCATTGACCTTTGATACAGTTATGACATATGTCTTGACTTGATTCTCCCCTCTATTGATTTGGTCTGGAAAAGGATGACAAGAGGTGAAGTAGCCCCTCGGGGTAAGTTGAAATTGTAGGTTACAGCCATGTTAAATTGCTTTAGTATACTTGGTGTCCTTTGGAGTCAGAAAATGAAGCAATAAAATAGGTTGATGTAAGTAATTCTTGTTTTTAAAAGGACCTTGAAGTGCTCTTAACAATATCACGGATTTGATAAGATCTGCTTCAGACTTCTGAGTTTAGAATGAACATAAGGATGACAAAGCCAAAGGAATGTTGAAATACTGGTGTTGTGCTAACAGCATCTAAGCTGGGTCCATGGAGATGACTGGTGGGAACTCCTCACTGCCATCATGCATGGGGAAAATAACATAGCAGTCACCAACAGGAATTTCCTGGAGGGCATATCCAGGTGTACAGAATAGTTAGAAGGGCTTCAGATGCTTTCGCTCATTACTTACGTGCCATCAAGTTCAGGCAGTGCTCAAACTTGAGCAATTTTTCAAAATTTAGAATGTTATTTTTTGTGACAGCCAAACCTATTAAACCTGAATGTTCATAATGTTCCCCTCTGCCACCCCATCTCCGACTGTCAGTGATTATTGAGGAGCAGATGGGCTAAGTGAGGAAGGAGAGAATACAGTCAACAGTAGTGTACACAGGAGGGAGGAGCACCAGAAACAGGAGAATAGGATAGACCTCTTTTGGAGATAAGAGTAAAGAAAAACACGTCAATATAACCTGAACATGGGGCACAGCATTAGTATGTTTAGATAGAAGGACAAAAGGAATAAAAGTTTGTTTTATCCAGTGAGACACAAGAAAGCTTATTTCAAAAGATAGTTTCAAGTATATGTGGTTTGTTTTGAGAGTATTAGTTATTTGTTTATTATTTTTTTACTAACTTTGAATATATATGTATGCTGTTATCATTACTTTTTAAAATTGTGTGTGTGCACGTGTGTGTGTGTGTGTGTGTGTGCACATACATGAGCACTCGTGAGCATGTGTGTGTGCATGTACAGAAGCACACAAGTGCAGGTCAAAGGACGAATTGTGTTCGTCCTTCCACCATTTGGGTCCCGAGGCTTGAACCCATGTTTTCCAGCGTGGTAGCAGGTTCAGGTTCAGTTATTCACTGAGTCATCTTGTGGGTCCTATTATTCTTTTAATGGACCTTAGTTTGGTTTCAAGAGAAAAAAAATAGGCTGACTTGGTTTTCTTCCCACCCATGAAGTTACGAAGCTGTCATTCCTTACCTGCTTGGTTTTGAGTTTTGTCTTGTATTTTGTTCTCCCCGACAAGGTTTCTCTGTGTAACTCTGGCTGCTTTGGAACTGTCTTTGTGGACCACACTGCCCTTGAATTCCTGGAGATTCACCTGCCTCTGCCTCCTGAGCGCTGGGATCAAAGGTGCTCGCCATCAGTCTGGCAACATTCTTTACTTTTTAGAGCCCAATTCTCCCCACATAGCAGTAGGACCAAAGTTATGGATTAATGACTGGTAAAATAGCACATGAAAAGGAAAGACATTCAGAGATATGTCAGAGCTGGATAAAGTGAGACCCAAAGAAGATGAGGAAGACTTGGGAGTAGTTTTAGAGCAAAAACAAAACAAAAAAACAAAAACAAAAACAAAAAATAAACAGCTGCTCAGAGTGTATGTATGTGCCTCATGTTTAGTGGGCAGTCTGAGGGCCATGACTCTAGAGCTTGCGCTCAAACTTCTATTTGGTGCTGAAGCTCCATAACCAAAAAGCTATCTTAAGCTCTCCACAGCCTCATATAAATGATTCGGAAATTCCATGGCCTGACTATCACAGGCCAGTCATATAGCTCAAGAGCTTTTGTATGAGCATGTCTGAATTAAAGCTGTAAAATTCATTCATGAAGGGACATTTGTGTTTAGGATCCAGTGATGAGCTATGCACACACACACACGCACACACACACACACATACACACACACACACCACTCCTTCATTCTCTACTGTCATCAAGGATAATAAAGCAAGTGGGAAAGGATTGTACAGTTTGCTGCCCAACTTAGCCATACATAATCACTTACAATTACTTACTCTTTTTTTTTTTGGTTTTGGTAGCACTTGCTGAGAGTTTCAGGCATGGTAAGGAAGTGCACTGAATCCTGGTTCTCGACATTGCTTACGCTTAATAGCTTCTTGCTTGGAAAGGTCATTCCAGGAGGGCTAGGTCCACACTGATGCTCAGGGCATCTCTATGCTAACCACCTCCTCTGTGCAGACGGAGAATGAAGTTCTTAAGTGCTAACTGGATGCTTTCTACTGATTACAGTGGTGTCTACTTTCAGACTTCACCCTCCAGTCATTTTTTTTTCCCCCTGAAACAAGGTTTCTCTGTGTAACCTTGGCTGTTCTGGAATTCATTCTGTAGATCAGGATGGATTCAAACTCAGGGATCTGTATGCCTCTGCCTCTCAAGTGCTGAGATTAAAGGTGAGTGCCACCACCACCCGGCCTGGAAGCCACTAATAATGGTTCATATTAGGGGACTAATGAGATGTCTCAGCACTTAAGAGCATTGACTGCTCTTCCAGAGGACCAAGGTTTAATTCCCAGCACCCTCATGGGAGCTCACAATTGTATAACTCCAGTTTGAAAGAATCCAAGACCCTCACACAGATATACATGTAGGCAAAACAGCAATGCACATAAAATAGTAATAATAGTTCATATTAGGAATAATAAAAATACTGTAGTCCTATGGGGTTTGATATATCTCTGAATTGCTGATAATGTACTTAGAATGTATTTATTGTATCTCAACTTATAAATACAAGTATACTTCAGATACATAGAGATTAATAATTTTGTTTAAATTGCTTAGTTAAAGCTTTTTGACTTATATAATTTGGTTTCAAATCCCCGCTCCTTTCAATTTTTAACTATATTGTTTTGGTTTAAAGTCGAAATGCAGTTATAATTTTGGAAACAAGAGAATGGGATTATTATGCCTTCCTGAAATAAAGAATTGAGTGTGTGTTCACAAAAATATAATGAACTCAGATTTTGAAGAAGATAACAAAAAATTAGTTAAATAAGTTGATTGTTACTGAATATACATTGCATATGTTTCAACAGTTATATATTACAGAAATAAGTTGTTTACTCAGTATTTAACATACATGTACCACACATATATGTTATCTTGCTTAACATTCATAGCATCCCTCTGAAATTGAACCCAATTTTAAGGTTGTATAGTGGAATAAGTAGGTTTAAATCAAGATTGTATGGAGCACAATAGGGATTCGAGTCGCTTGATTTCTGTAATCCACCACGCAGAGCTGTGGGGAGTAGAGTAGGATTGCACCATGAATGGGATAGGAGCACTCTAGTTCCAGGGACCTTCTCAATGCAGAGGGCAGCCTTGGGTCACAAGGTTTCAAGGAGGCTCCTAGTATCATTTGATCGGTGTCCGGAAATTTATGTTTTAATTGTTATGGCCCAAGGTGCTTTTGTTCTTTCCACTCCAAATATAATAGTGGAGAGAACATCTAAAAGTTAACTGTGGTGACTATGATGAAAATGGAATAGAATCGTTCCTTTACAAAGAGAAGAGCTATAATGCAACCCCTGTCATTCGTGCTCTCTCTGTGGAGAGAGCCTGTCCTCTCGAGGCTTTCACAAAAATCTCCTCCATTTCTAAGGACTCTACTCTCGGAGTCTTAGACTCTTAGATTCTACAGTATTTGTTGCCTTACCTATTTATTTTTGAGACAGGCTCTAGTCATGTAGCCCAGGCTGGCCTGGAACTCATAGCAAGCTTTCCACTCCATGAGCAACCAAACCCAACTCCTTTTTTTTTTTTTTTTTGTACATTTCTCTTTCAGTCCTCAGATTTCTCCTGGGCCTCAGCCGATCTTGTGTGGTCATTGTTAAGCTCAGGAAGACTAAAAAAAATGGAGCTCATCTGCCACATTTTGCCTCTGCTTTAAAAGATCATCCGAAGGACTCCTTTGCTTCTGTTTGGTTTTCTCTAACCCACTACAGAGCTTTATACAGCCCACGCTGTACAGGAGTCTTAGCTCCCAGCTTCTCTTGCTCTTGAGTCCTATACGCAGCTAAGGTATTGGCTGTTCTTCACTCTCTCATGTTTACTGAGATTGTGGATATGTGAGCATTTTCTCAGGCAACTTCTTTCCTAGCTCTTCATCTTTCTCTTTGAAACTTCCCTGTTGGACAGACACAGGCCTACAATATGTCCTTTCTCTTTTAATTCAGATCATGTTTCTTTTAGCCTTCCAAAAGTCAGACAGGATTAATTGTGGACCAATACTATTTTTCCTCTTTGTTTAATCTCAAAAATTCTTAACTGAATTGTTTCTTGAAGGTTTCTAGCAATTTTATCTTGTTTCCATACCAGGTCTGCACATTTTAAAAGAAGACAAAATAAGACCCAAAACCCCAAGCAAAATAATCCAAATGGAAAACAAACAGTAGCAACAACAATAACAACAACAATAACAACAAAACACAAACCCTCAATTACACCTTCTAGAAGGTTTGTCCTGATTTATTAATGCTTCATGTTCCCAGTGTCTCAAAGAAATCTCAACACACCCTTTCTAATTTTCCTTTTGTTGCATATTTATTCATAAATGTCCATTTTAAAGGATAGTTACCACCTTGATAGATTGTAAATCTCCTTGAGGACAGAAGACTATGTTTAACCACTAATAAGCTCCCACACATTTATTAGAGAGCAGGGCAACCTCTTGGGGGGGGTCAATAAATACTTGTTGACTCACCGGCTCTATAAATATAAATGGCAAAATAATCAGACATTCAGTGAGTACCTAATTTGATCCCTGTAGGTAAGGCTGTCTCCTTGGTAGCATTGATTCTTTCGGGCCACCAGAGTTCTGTTTAGTGAATTACACCTGCCATGTGTTAACTGGTACCTTGGTAGCTAAAATGAGTTTAAGGGTCTCCTCAAATGAAGGCCATTCCCCCCCCCCAGAGGGACCCTGAATCTTGCAGAATACTTAACTCGACCTTTGTTTTTATCCATAGCATTTTTCCTTTGAGAGGAAAGATCCCTTTGCCTTTAGGCATTTAGCCTTTGCACGAGGCAGACACTCTCCAGTCATGAACGAATAAAAATGCACTTGATTTACCATTTTCTTAGCATTTTACATTTTGAAAGGAATGTATCACTGAATTAAAGCGAATGCCAAGCAGGAAATTCACAATTTCCCTTGCAGCATTTTTCATAAGTGAGCAGCTTTCCAGCCGATCCAGCTGTCAGCAGCGGCCTCCTACCGTTTGACTCAGACTCAGAATTCATTTCTCTGCGCATTGCAATAAGAAAGTTTTGCAGAGCATTATACTCCCTGGGTATTTCTTCTTGAGCTAGATCTACCAAAGGGTTTCTCTTCTGCCTCTCTGTACCACACGCTATGCTCTAATGCCGTTTTAGAAAACCTACAACAGGCTAAAGTTCATCAATGAATTCATGGCATCTCAGCACGGAATCTCTGTCTGTCTTGGATCATGAGAAGTCTGGTGTCTTTTGTTGTGGTGTGAGGAACAAATTACAAGCAGTCTTAACAAGAGGTTTGAGCCTTCTGGATTGCAAAGACACCAAGTTCCCAATTCCCAGTACAGGACTGAAATGCTTATGCAGTCAAGAGCTGGGGAAACGAGCCACTCTGAGAGCTTGAGCCACTCTGGTTGGGTTGCAGAAAGGTGATGCCACGTTCTGAATGTGTTGTCTTCCTTCCATATTCCCTTTCTCTCACAAGGGCCTAATGTGGGACATTTGTATATTTCTCTCTCATTTGAGGAAGGCATTCATTCTGGCTGCAAAGACAATCAGGAGCTGCCCCTTTAGCATATATTTTTCCCATCATGTTATCTGCTGACTTTACCCACACCCTTTAATGTGCTTTGTGATTGATATGTGTGTGTGTGTGTGTGTGTGTGTGTATTCTGCCATCATTTACTGCACATGCTTGTTTTTGCCAGCTTGGCCTGCCCTTGCCTTATGGCAAGATCTAAACCTGATGCTCTGATTACTCCTGGTCCAAGAGCATGTCTTGATTAAATTTCCATGTATGTGAAGGCTTTCCCAATAGTCAGAGTTAGTATCTATCAAACACTGCCTGTGGGCTAGGCCTTTTAATGGGTGCTTTTCCTACACCACACAAACAGGTGATCCTAAATATGTAATAACATTTATCACGGCTGCTATAGATAGCTAGAATATTTTCATCTTCTCCTCTAACCTACCAGATTTTAAAATTTATTTATTTTCTCATTATCTCACACTGAAATGTGGGCTGGCCTGGAACTGACTGCATAGCTCAGGCTGTCTTCAAATTTACAGCAATTTTCCTGCCTCAGCCCCCTTGAATGCTAGGATTAAAAGGAGGAGCCATCATGCTCGGCTTAAACTACTAATTGTAGACAGCAGAGATTAATTCCATTTTGATGGTCCTTCCTCTAAACCCAGAGCCTGGCACCAAATGAAGAGTTTAGTAAACGGGGATGATAATATTAGCTTGCCACAGACATCGTTAAGAATTCATTTTAATTTACAGAAGTTTATTCAAGTTTCCACTGCTCTTCTAATATTCTGGCTCGCCATTTTGGCACTCCTATGGGGACGATTTCTAGACTGTTTAGGCAGTTTACAATTATTCTCCCTTTATGTGCAGCACTAGCTAATCAACTGCTTATTAGACTAGAGGGCTTTTATGAATAGTGTCTTAAAATAGTTCCATGTTGCAGAATCAGTACAGCATGCATGCACACACACGCATGCACACGCACGCACGCGCGCGCGCACACACACACACACACACTACTTTTGACAACAGGTCCAGTAAAGAACCCGATTGTGTCATGGCCTTAGTGCATAAGGCAGAATTACAAGTGGAAGCCAAGAGTCTAGACCTGAGTTCAGGCTGCAACAAAGCCCCCCTCCTACTTTTGTGACTTACTTAAACATTTCCTAGGGTTTTGACAAGTATATAGATGGATTTTTATAAGTGATTATTTAACCTAGAGTTTTTGGTTTGTTTGTTGCCATGCTGGAGAATAAAAGCAGGGTCTTGTGTGTGCTAGGCATACACTCTGTCACCAAACTATACTTCTCACCTATTGATAACCAAAAAACCCCCTCCTAATTAGGCAAAGTGGTGTATCAATTTAATAACAGGAAGATTACATTTCTAATCCTAATCACTGCATATGATGTGCTTTGGTTACAAGGGTACTTGATAAGAAAATGTCCATTACTTGTGGAAAATGAAATTCGATGAGGCATATGCCATTTTTATTTTTAGAAGAAAAGTCTCAGGCTCCTCCAAGTGTGTGATGTGCTGGCCATTTTATCTGAACTGAAGTATTCCTTTTGAATTTTTATTTTTCTCATTGTTCTAATTCCCACCTCTGAATTTTCTCTTATGTGCCTGCTAGCTGTAGGTATAAAAAAGAAGCCCAAATCCACAATAATAGATGGAGGGCAGGAAAACATAGGCTGATTACGGCAGGACTGCTTCATATATTATATAGGCAGGGGCTCGGCAATTTATTTAGCTGTGTCTGGGTTCTTGCTCGGGGAGCTGGAGATCCATTCTCTCATCCCATCAAGAGCTCTTGCTGTCAATTAATTAGAATATATATTCCTATTAATTCAGGGGTGTGTGTTGCCTTTTTTATGTACACTGGAAGCGTTTCCATGAAGCTGCCTCTGCCTTCGGTTATAACATCCAGCACTCCCACCCTGGCGTTTACTGTTTCCTTCCCAATCTTCATAGTGCACGCTTGCCAAACCAGACGGGTGCTCTCTGGGATGAAAATGCATTGTTACTGTTAGTGATAATTGTTAATGTTTAGAGTACAAATTTGAACTTGATCTCTGCACAAGCACTGTGAAGCAAAACATGCTTAATAGATTAGGAAGTTAGATTACCTATTATTGACTACAAATATACAAACCAAATGGTTAAATAACTTCCATTGCATATTTCCTCAGCAATAACTGTATCTCTCTGGCAGAAACTGAAGCCCTGTGTCCACTCATGAGGTAAACCTGACATTGTGAGAATAGAGGTGCTAAGTCCATTGTCTTCATCCTAAAAACTGTGTTTCTGGGCATTGTGCATCTCAGCTAACAGCATTTCCATATTTCTTGTTACCTCAGCTAGAACTTTTAGAGGAAAGTCATCCTTGGCTTATGTTCCTCATTTCCCATGTCCAGTTGATCATCAGACCTGTCAGCTCTCCCTCAGATTCGTCCTTTGGCTAAAGTCCCTTTTTGTCATCATCTTGGTCACTGGCCTAGACCCTTATCATTTTGTTTTCTAGATTAACACAGTTTCCCACCTGGCCTTCCTGGCATGTGTCTTTATCCCCTCAGACATTCTTCACACAGGCACCAGAGTGATCATTTTGAAAACAATTCTCATTAAATTGGACTTGTGGTCCACTCAGTACAAGGTAGTTGGTTACTCTAAAAAATAAGTGCCATTCTTGCAACTTTGGAGATACCTTGCTGTGTTCAACACTGTTGTGGTTTCTAGGCCTCACAGCTGGTTAGGGATAAGTCATGCATTTAAAATGTTTCATATCTACTTTTATGTGTGTTCATTGAAAGTGTTTTGGACTTCACATTAATAAAGGCTTAAGACGAGCAATGACAACAGTAATTGTCATGCCAATGTAGATGGGAAAAATCATACAAAGTCTCAACTTTAGATGATGTGCCATAGGCAATTAACGGCTGCATCAGAGAAAGGGGCATCAGTATACTTCCTATGTGTGATCTATCTTTTTTATTTTACTAGCATTCAATCATTTTACGTATTAAAAAAATAAAATTCAGAGCCACATATAATAGTATACATCTGTACCCCAGTGTTTTTAGATGTGGTAGCTGAAGTGTTCAAGTTCAATTTCAGCCACATAAAAAGTACAGAGCCAACCTAAGCTATGTGAGGCTATTTCAAAGCTTCCCAGGAAAATAAACTGAAATCCATACAAAAAAGAAAGTAAGCAATTCTTGCTCAAGTTACTTCTTTCCTTCAAGAGCTCAGCAGGAATCAGTGGTTTATAGGACATCCTGTAAGGTCTGTCTGGTCCACCAGGCTTCTGTGGTGAGGTAGCAGTTTACTTTGCCAGTTATCAGTGGTTCTGGGTATTTTCTGTGTGGACTCTCCATTCTGGCTTCATTTCTAAGTACTCACCTAAGCTCTTATATTAGTTGATTAATTACTGAATCCTTTTCTATGCTCAAAATGCTTCTTTTCTCCTTCACCACTTGGCAAACATATTGTTCAAGATCACATGAGCATCACCTCTTACTACAACCTCATTTGAAACCTGAAGTCAAAGTCATGCTTGCCTTACTCTAGTGTCTGTCAACCAGTCCAGTGCACAACCCTTTAACACAATTCCTCATGTTGTGGTGATCCCCATCCATAACATTATTTCATTACTACTTCATAACTAGTTTTGCCACTGTTATAATAGTAATGTGAACATCTGATTTTCAGAATATCTGATAATTGACCCTTATAAAAGGGTTATTTGACTCCCAAAGGGGTCGTGATGAGGGTTCTCACAGATTGAGAACCAATGCTCTAATCTCTCCCATTGTGCTGGTGTGGCTTTCAGTACAGCACATATTCCTTTGTTTCCAGTGATCCCTTTCTAGTTCTGCAGGCAGACTCAGTTATGTAAGACAGAGCATATCCCTCATATTTGGGTTACATTTAAATTTGCTGAGTACAAAGACATTTAGTAAAAGCTGCATGAGTAAACAAAAGACCCACATCAGTTTTATGCCCATCTTATGATACTTTACAACCATGCCAAGTGACATTTGTATTTATGAGGCTCCTGTGTCAATGTGATACATGCTTTCCTGGAAAGTTCAACATTCTGCAAAACCAGAACAAAACAAGCATAAGCAACCTGAAGAGTTCACGGGACAGACTACATAGAACGTCATGCGATAGTCAGGCCTCAGGTACAAACAATATCTGCTACATGAACAAAGCCGTATCTCCTTCGAAGTCTCATCTCTGCTCAGACACTGCCATGGTAGATAGCAATAACAGTAATAATAGGGTGGAGACCCTAATTGTACTTTGCTCAGTTGAAGAGAAGATGTTTTTGAGATAATTCAGATGGTAACAAAGCTTATGCCAATTACGAACATGGGCACAAATAACAGCGCCAGCCTAGCACTGGTCCAGAGTCTGCCAGGGCTAGGGAACTGCTCCTCTGGTGGCAGCCTCTTCCTTCTGTGCTGTGCTCTCTTATGGTCCTGATGCCCACTGATGATCTTTTTCTGGGGCTTTAACTCACACCAAACATTTCTGGCTTTTGAGCCCAAGGTATGCTTCAACCCTTGTTCCTTGGATTCAGGAAAGTCCCTTGCTGGTTGCTTCCCTGTTCCTTGTCTGGCACTCATCACCAGGTCACCACTGTCTCCTCATGAATTACTTGTAGTGTGTTTCCTTAATTAGACTCCAGCTATAACGCTGTTAAGAAGCAAACGAAACCAGATATATCATGAGGATGGAGAGATGGCTCAGTGGTTAAGAGCACTGCTATTTTACAAGAAGACCAAAGTACAATTCTCAGCACCACATTGAGTGACTTAGAACCATCACCTGTAACTTTAACTCCAGGGAACCTAACACCTCCTTCAGGTCTCTGTAAATACCAGCACACACGTAACATGCACACAAACACAGACACATAAATAAAAATAAAAGTAAATTTTTAAACAAAATAAAAATAAAAAATTGACATATCATAGGTTCTATACTTAATCTGTAGAGAACAAAAAGTTACCAAGTCTACATCTACTGTTAAATAGACAATACTAGCTTCCTGCACTAATGTATTCTTGAGAATGTTAAATATGGTCTTGTGGGCAATTTCTGAAATATTAAGGAAGCCCACAAAGTATTTCCTTAGAAGTATTCACAACTCTTGTGCTTCTGTACTTGAACTCTGACATACCTCCCAACGAGAAAGTTGTCTTACCAATGGTATGTAATGAATCAGCCCTAGAACTGCCCAATACTGTGAAGTTTTAACACCCATTTTGTGGCTTACTTTGTTTTTAAGTAACAAGGGAAGTGATCAGAATGTGCTGACAACCTCCAAATGTCTATTGTCCTTATTTTCTACTAATTCATAAAAACACAACAGAACTTCAAAGCTGAAAGCAAGTGGATTCCCAGACCTGCCCTGAAGGACCACTGTCATGGAAAGTCAAACGAGTTTGAAAGCAAACAAACTCAGTTGGTAGAGACTACGAATCTTTGTGCTAGTACCTCTTGCACAATAGGATATTGGTGTTTCAAGAATAGGAATATGGAATCTTCTCAATCCCACCTCACATCTGCTGTCGCGACTAACCCAACTTTTATTGACAAATGGTTCTGAAACCATAATCTCATAGGGCTGACCAAGCAGAGAATACTGCAGCGCTTTTGAGTCCGGATTAAGTTGTGTTGGTTAATGGGTTTGGAAAAATAATATTGTACTTGACTTCTAAATAAATACTGCAGAGACCTCATGTAAATCCTCCCATAATTTTCTGTAATCCTTCACAAGTAGTAAAAATCATTGCTGTGAGGGAGACAGGAGAGGAATCCACAAATAAGACATCTGTTATTGTTACATCAATGATGATGTATGCCCAACTCTGAAAGAACAACATTTAACAAGAAGTGGGACCTTATCCAAAATGAGATCTCACTCACTCCCATGGCTTCATTTGCTACATTAATAAGAGTAAACTGAAGTTTATAATTAGGTGATCTTATCAGTTAGCATTAGTAATATATCACAGGCATAGAGCTTTATATTTTAAAGTAATGGAATTTAAAATGTTGGAAAGGCCCTATGCCAATATGGAGCATGCACAGGCAGATGAGGACAAAAACATATTAAACAAGCAGAAAAATGCTAGAGTTGTTTCACTTTTTTGGTACTATATATTAAAAGACATTTTTAACCCTACCCACAATTTTTACCCTATTAGAAACTTAAGATATTTTTAAAGTATATTAGAACAAAATGAAAGATTGTTAAGTTTAGCCATTGTTGTCATGGTACGTTTTAATGTTAATATCTAATATTACATTCAGAGGGAGAAAAACAATTTATTGCCTGAATCGAACATTTTCCTAATAACTGGTGAAAATCAACTTACATCCTAAATTTTACAGGTTATGTTACATATATGGTTAGAGGAAAATTTAGGAAGCTCTGTGAAGGATGTTGGTGATAAGGTAAGCAATCAGTTCTCAACACAGATTTATGTTTGGATCAAAGGGACCTTTAATAGGTTGTCTCCTAGTTTTTACCCACTTCTCTATTTTTCTATGCTTTGTTTTATTTTGTTTTTGAGACATCTCCCTGTGTGTCCTAGGATGGTCTCAAACTTGTGATCCTCCTACTTCAGTCTCCTGTCTGCTGGGACTTCAAACGTGTGCCACCAGGCCTGGCTCCATTGACCTTTGACTTGTAGTTTTAATCCTCCTAAAAACAAGCATTTGCTTAGCTATCAGATTTAAATGGGGCAGTGTCGTAGATTTTCCCAATTGCCTCTTAGACTCACGCTCCACAGTGTAGAGTTAAGAAAAATCTTTGATTCTCTAATTGGATTTCTGCCTAAGTTGGATTTAATCTTTTGCCAGGCCTTGCTAAAAGCTAGCAACTGCAGGAGCCCAAGTTGGAATGCTGGATAAACATGTTTGCAAAGTCTCATTCCTCACCCATACTTTTGTGTGTAGGGACATTGAGAACTCTATTCTTGGTCATAATGCATAGTTTTATCTATCATACCCAAGTAAAAACAGTGATGTTGTGGGTAGTCACAATGAGTCCTGCCTACTTTTAAGCAGACTTCCATGTCACTCACAGATAGAAGAGATAAAAATCTCTTCCTAATCCCAGGAAGACCATTCACTCTGTACTGACATCTTTACCTCTGTTCATACTTCAGATTAGAAAAATTACTTTCTTTTTTTCTCTCTCTTTCTTATTATTTGGAATCTAAATCTTTAAATTCAAACTATTACAACAGAAATGTAAATGTGTATGTGTTTGTGGGGTACCATATGATGCTGTGTTTCTGTGTGGGCTTTGCACAAGCCGTGATACAAGTGTGAAGGTCAGAAGAAATGAGTAGGTGTCAGGCCTTACCCTCTCCCCTGTTTGAGACAGGGTCTCTCTTGTTCTTTTCCACTGTGCATTCCAGTCTGGGTAGCCTGTGAGATCCAAGCAGTTCTGTTTCTTATCTCCCATCTCCTGGTAGGGCTGTACTGAGATTGCAGGCTTATACTCTCTGTCCTGCTTTAAATGGGTTCTGGAGATAACGAATTTGGGGCATCAGGCTTGTGTAGTAAGCCCTCTACTCACTGAATTATCTCCCCAGTTCTTCCTTCCTTTCTTCCTTCAGTCCTTCCTCCCTCTCTCCCTTTCTTCCTCCTTCCCTCCCTCCTTCCCTCTCTCCCTCCTTCCCTCCATTTATCCCTCTCTTTTCTTTCCTTTCTTTCTTTCTTTCTTTCTTCCTTCCTTCCTTCCTTTCTCTCTTCCTGCTTCCTTCCTCCTTTTCTCTCTCTCTCTCTCTCTCTCTCTCTCTCTCTCTCTTTTGGTTGTGTATTTCTTATTTAATTTTAAGGCAATCATAAATTTAATTTATAAATAAATGACATTTAATTATGACTGAGATTAAGGATGGATTTGATATTAAAGCTATCTAACTAATGGCATTCATGATTTATTGATTTTTCAATAAATGATAATCCTTAATTGCCTTCGGACATATCAATCCTGTAGCTAAAGCCTCTAATGTATGGAGTGAGCACTCAACCCCTGGGCTCAGAACTTGAGTCTGGGAAGTATGTAAGATTTTTGGCTTCATGGGGGTGGTATCTAAAATTAGTCTTACTCTGTAGAATCTCTAAGATGTCCTGTTCCAATATTAGTTCTGGAACCCACATGTCATCTAGTGTGCAGGGCCATTCATCTTTCTGCATCAGGCCAAGGAGAGCAAGCAGGCATACCTTGTGGTTTCAAATAAGCATCTATATTCTAGCTTCCTGTCCTACATCAGTGCACTAATGGGATGCTTTGCTAGCCCCTGTCAGTTACTTTTCCCATTGACTAGACTTTATGACAGGTACCTCTGACTTTTAAATAATTTGATTATCAATGTGGCATAAAATTTCATTCACTAGAGTTTGGGGGCACAGATTGGCTTTCTTTTATAGCAGTCCTAAATGACCAAAGAAACTCTAAGGAAATGGATCTTGGTGGTAGACAGCTCTGCTGTTAGATCAGCCTTCTAACTTTAATATCCAACCTGCTTCTACTTGGTCATTTTACCCATCTCCCATTAAAATCTTAGTATGCCATATAGATCAGGTTGCATATTAATTTGACAATTGTTACTGTTTTCCAAATTTTAAATTAGCTCAAATAAGACAAAATCATGAACTATTTTAAAGAGTATCTAATGAATTGTTATTCCTTCATCAAAATGCCTATTTCATAATAAAATATGTCATTTCATTTAGCACAAGGAGATCAAGAATTGTAAATCTTCTGTTTTCAATGTGTTTGCACTCTAACCAGAGAGTCACTGATAGCCCACAGGACACTATCCCAAACCATAGGAAACATTCAGATAAGGACGGGTGACTCCAGAAAGCATGGGCAGGAGGAAGGATGAGAGTATCAGCAGAAATTAAAAAAGATAGGTTTGTGGGGCTGCATGCATTCTGTCCTATAGGAAAACAACTACTATATCCATGATGTGTAGATGTTATGCCAACTCCCCTCTATTTCCTCATTTATACAAAATAGAGAAGTTCTTACATTTTAGGTCAGCTGTAGATGGCAAAGGAGGAAACTGAAGCTTAGAAACTTAAGTTACACAGGCTGAAAATGAGCTGAAAATTCCAGCTCAAACAAAGTGTGCGGTTGAGTCAGATCTACTTGAGACGTCTCTTAAGAACTAGAGTCACCAGACAAAACAGAGTGATCATCAAGTTGGAAACTCAGGTGAAGAGTGAATAAATTTTATTATAAATACATACATATCACATAGTACATGGGGTATGCATATATACTTATGTTATTACTTACTTGAATTATTTATGCTTATTTTTCCTAAATCTGGAAATCCTGCATGTTGTCTATAAATTATACTAGGCAGTCATTGAAGTGTGAAGAATGTGCTCTTCTGTTAAAGAGAGGAAAATTTCATTGTCCAACCACAGCCTATTAAAACTGGACACTCCAGGCTGGAGAGATGGCTCAGTGGGTAAGAGCACCTGACTGCTCTTCCAAAGGTCCTGAGTTCAAATCCCAGCACCCACATGGTGGCTCACAACCATCTGTAAAGTGATATGACGCCCTCTTCTGGTGCGTCTGAAGACAGCTACAGTGTCCTTACATAAAATAAATAAATCTTAAAAAAAAAAAAAAAACTGGACACTCCATTTGAGGGAATCTAGCCCTTGTTTCACCATTGAGTAAATTAAAAATTTGTATGAGAGAAATGCTTTGCACAAAGTTAGAGTTCTGATAAAGAAAAGAGACAAGATGTGAAGGTAGCATTTACTGTCCCTGTTTAAGGCTGAATCTGCCATGGTTAAGAGTTGTTTCACACTTTGAAGTCAACCGGAGGTTTGGTGTTGAAAGAGCCATCTTGTACATAGTAGGGCTTCATAGTCTGGTGCTTAGTACTATGCTTTTCATGAAATAAGCACACTGTTAATGGCTGATAAGGGTGTCACTTAGGCTCTGGAATATTCATAAACATACTTATGAAATCATCCTTGGCACTAAAAAGTATATGCTGTTATCTTCCAAGTGTATTATTAGATATCTTTATCTTTGAAATACTGAAAGCAACTCGAGTCACCACCCTCTTTAAAAAATATTTTTAGTCTATGGTACAGAATAGAGAAACTAGTGCAGCAGGGCCTTCCAATTAAAGAAAAGAGGAAAGGTTAGGACTATGCTTTCAAAAAGGTAGCTAGTCCTCTTAGGGTATGCTTCAGGTACACATTGCATCAAATTTCAAAAACTTAGTATAAATGAGCTCCTGGGAGGTATTTCAGAACTTAAGAGCAGGCACTGCTCTTGCATCCAACCTAAGTCCAGTTCCTAGCATCCACGCCGGACAGCTCATAACTGCCTGTCACCCCAGTTTCTTGGGGATCCAAAGTCTCTGGCCCCCACAGGCACCTGAACTCATGTGCATGTATCACCCCCTCAACATAGAACCAAATAAAATAAGGTTTATTTTTAAAGAGAGCAAAAATAGTACAAAATTTTATCACAATAGATTTTATGCCAGTAGCATCTCTAAACATTTTGATACATTGGTTTACATAAGATGAATCATGAAAATAATTCCACTTGTTCATTTCATCTTTTTATTACTGCTACTATAAACATTAAATCGAAGAAACATATCAAGTTATATGCCCTTTGAACAGATCTGTTCTAGAAGATTCACATCTTTTTACAGACAGAAAGAGACAGTGTCAAAGAGAGATATACAGAGAGAAAGATTCAGACACACATCTTGCCATCTTTTTGTGATAGTATTTATCTTTCTTTGAACATGTTTTTGGAAAGTTCAACCCATTACAGAAGCATTACCTGTCATGATAATCATTGTTCTTAAGAAAGAAAAGAGTCAGCTATTGGGTTTTTCTTTCAGGACTCAGCAAACATTGACTAATCTCAGAGTGCACACTTCTTCAGGGCTAGTCATTTATTCTGAGTTCAAGTCACATGCCTCGGTTTCCTCATCTATGACTAGAGTCCCTGAAAGACTAGGCCTGTTCCCAAGGGCCACAGAACACAGGCCTGATGGAAAAATGAATAATGTGGCCCCATTGTTGCTGACAGCTGGGAATCATTCACTTCTAAGTGTAGGTTTGCTAAAATGCTTTGAGTTCATGCCCCCACTGGGGCTGTTGCCATTGGCATATGCTTTATGGCATTAGCCCCTTGCCCTTACTTTACTTCTCCAGAAAAAGAAATGAGCCTTGCTGTAAGTTTCACAATTGTAAAAATATTTTACTAGTCAGTGCCATTGTAATCTCTTCTTGTATTTCCCATTAAACCAGGGTAATTCATAGATCTAGATAATAAAAGCTATCAGATAGAGAAGGAGGCTCAGTCTGATTCTGTTTCATTAGAAAGTGCTTTAAGAAGTCTGTGGCTTTCAGAATAGCATTGGCCAGCCCTCAGTTGTCTGGCTTCTGCTCTGGCTTGTCTGCTGGGAGGTTCTTTTGCTTTTTTTTTAACCCCGTTAGAAGCAAAACCCAGCCTGTTTCTTCAAGGTGTCCATGCCTGCTTGGTGGAAGAAAAGATGTCTATTTTGGAGGTTTTTCTTTTCTGTTTCAATCTCATCTTTGTTAGCGCCCCTGTACTCCTCCTGACCTTTCCTTGTTCTGTTTTTAATTCTCCTCATAGACCAGCTTTTAGTGGAGACTCCGTGCTTTAAGTAACCAAGGTCAAGTTTCTGAGACCTCATGTGCTCACCCAATGATTTCTAGCCCTCTTTAATCCTTCCCTACACCAACTGCTGCGGTAATGAGGGGCAAGGGGCGCTGGGGATTGAGGTCACGGGCTTTCAGTTTGTAGTTATATATTTCTCTGGTGCTTAGGTGGAACAGATCCTTTTAGTTTCCCAGAGGTAGGTTTAAAAAGAAAAAAAGAAAAGAGAAAAGGAAAGAAATTGCCGACACTCATGAGTAGAGATAGGGGTATTACTTGTGTGTCTTTTCTGGCCCCACTGTGGTCCTTTCGAGTAAAAGCCCGAAGCTTCAAGGACCATGAGAAGGAACATATCTGCGTGGATATAATGAAGGAACACATCTGTGTGCATACAATGAAGGCACTTTCTGCTGTCTAGAAGGACCTCTGGTCTTTGCTCTAAAGTATCAAGGTGTAGGGCAATTACCGCCACTGCTTGTATTCTCCTTAAAGGCTTCTGCTGTCCTCTCTTACAATGGTAACGGCATTCAAAACACTGTTCTTTAAATCTCTGTGAATGTGTACGGATCAAACTCTAAAGATACTGAGTACTCTAAGACTTATTAAACATCATAATATTTTAATTGTAAAATAGGTCAAATTTAAAGTGTCTCTCTGTGTGAGTAAGGTCTGATGCTTTCAAGGGAAACTTGTAAAGTTGCGTCTCCTGCCATGGATAAAGCTTCTCTTATAAATTTGAACCGATGTTACAGGACTGCTCTATTCAATGAGATGCTACAAAGAACTTGACACTAACCATGGGATAGTATAATTAAGACTTCATCTCTAAGGAAGAACAGATATGAGAAAGGGAGAAAAAAATCCCTTTATATTTGTTATTTATTCATTGATAGTTATTCAACAAGCACTTATAAACCAGTTAATGTGTTCAGCATGAACTTATTCTGCCTATCAATAGTTGCACACTGATACAAAGAAAAAGAAATAACCCAAAAAGTTCAGGTGCAACTTTTTTCCTTACATTTATCTATCTATCTATCTATCTATCTATCTATCTATCTATCTATCTATCTATCTATCTATCGGTGTATATGGATGTTTTGCCTGC
Source organism: Tokudaia tokunoshimensis (assembly GCA_036184795.1). Taxonomy (NCBI): domain Eukaryota; kingdom Metazoa; phylum Chordata; class Mammalia; order Rodentia; family Muridae; genus Tokudaia; species Tokudaia tokunoshimensis. The sequence goes on along the minus strand of BTHU01000004.1, from coordinate 90,243,950 downwards.
TTGTGTGTCTGTGAACCACATGCATGAAGAGCCCACAGAGGCTAGAAGTGGTGTTGGATACATGGGAACTAGAGTTTATAGATAGTTGTGAGCCTCTACATGGGTGCAGGGAATCAAATCCAAGTGATGCAATGCTGTACACACAGAGGCTTTCTCCATCTTCTAAGCACCAGAGCTGAGAAGCCCCCTTTTGGGAAGTGGCGAGGAGATAAGTAGATGCTCATCAGAAATTATGCACTTGGGGTTTCACGTTCCTGCTTTGTGTTTCATTCACTTCCCCTTTTCTTTTCTGCACCAACTGCTTTTCAGACTATTATGATTCTGTCTGATGTAGCAGTGTCAAATGTTGTGAAGGCATTTATGTGACCTGCTGAGTAGAGCAAAGTATCATCCCTTAAGACAACCTGTTAGCAGTGTATCTGATATACCATAACACTGGGTTATATTATACAAGCTGGACATGGCTGTGAGCTCCTAGGAGTTTCAGGATGAGCAGCACTAAAACAAGTAGCCCTCAACTTCATTGTGGGTAATGAAATGGCCCCCAATCGCTGCCCTAAGAGAATGTGGACAGAACACATGAAGAAGAGAGAATCCATCCCAGAAGGAGAATGTGCTGAGCTGCTCAGATTCTACCCCTCACCTGGTCTGGGTTTTGTTTTTAAAGATACACAACCTTTGAGAAACTCAACTAGACCATGTTCTAAGGAGCTACTACTTAACAATATTTGGAAAATTATTATCGTGTGTGTGTGTATGTGTATGTATGTATGTGTGTGTGTGTGGTGTTTGCACATCCACACAGAGATTAAATACCTAAGGTGGTATAAAAACGTATGTCCAATCATACATTCTCATAAAAAATAATCTACTTAATGTTCCCATCTGTAGAGTAATTAATGATATCTATTTCTTCTATGGGGAGTTCTTCTCAGTCATGTAACTTTTAATTTGTTTTTAATTTATGCCATCAACTTCCTGCTTCAGCGTTCTCAGGGCTGAAATTGAAGGGGTGTGCCACCATAGGACCCTCGTGCACTTCATCTCTTTAGAGGTCACCATTTAGTATCAGGTTTTTGTTTTCTTTTTTCATTCTTCTAGATGCCTAAACACACACACACACACACACACACACACACACACACACACACACATCCCTACCTGTCTATTTTTCTTCTTAACTTATAGTGTATTGTATTCTACAACTTGTTTTGAGGAAGAGTTTATATTTCATATGTGAACTTGCCCTGATCTTTTTCTTGCTGTGTAGGTCTTCAAAATGTGTGTCCCTATCAGATGGACATGAAAAAAGGCTCTACTCTTCTTCCTTTATAAAAACCAGGCTGCAATAAGTATCTTCCCAACTTTCTTTGTATGCACACGAGAATAGTTTTTTTAGGCAGATACCTAGAAAAAGACCTTCTGTGTCAAAGAGCACAACTATTGAAAAGATATCAACAGGCTATTTCGAGAGGATTTCAATTTTGGTTTAAAAATATTTATTTTTGACAAAGAAGAATTCAGGTGAGATCCCAGACCAGGTCCTTCTCACAGTCATTCTCTAGAGGACTAATATTGTTTAGATGTCATTTGGTATCTAGAGTAGAATCCAAATGTTTTTTTGATGAGAAATGTCTGCCACATGAATTAGATTTAGAGGCATCCATTTCCTTTTCCACTGCCGAACATTAACAGTAGGTTTTCAGGCACAGCACAGTCTTATTGGGCATGAGCTGTCCACGTGCTCTATAACAAAAGCTTGGACTTTAAAGATACACAGTGAGATTAGTCAAGCTGACATTTGTCCTTGGATCATGATGGCTACTCCGAGCTCCGTTTTAAAATGGACAACTTTGCTGAGTTCATAATCCTGTGTTTCTGGTTTTGTTTTCTGACATAGCTACTGACAGTGATATTTTATATATTTTCTCCATCAATTATTTCCCAAACACATCATATGACAAATATACATGAAAATGATTAGTGCAATCATGTATTGAAAAGGAAGTTTGAGTGCTAGAAAGCTGGCTCAGCTGACAAAGACCTCACTTTGTAAGCACGAGGCTATCAGAGCCTAGTCATGTTAAAACAAAACAAAACAAAAAACAAAGAGATATGGTAGCATATGCTTAGAACTCTGTGACACAGGCAGGTCTCCAGAGCTGCTGGCCAGCTAGTCCAACCAACTGGTGAGCTTCAAGGTCAGCGAGAGACTTGGTCTCAAACAAAACAAAACGACAACAATAAAAAAAATAAAAACCGGAGAGATAGAAGACACATGACATCAACTTCTAACCTCAACTTACATGCACACATGTGTTTATGTGCAACCCACACATATGTGGGCAAAACATGCACACATACACACAAAGGTCATTTAAAACACCCTTACAGGAAAAACAATTTGGTGTGACTTAAACTGTGACTTTCATACCCTAGATTATACACTTTTCCCACAGCGTTAGAGGAGAATTAGCCAACAGTCCCAACTGAGATTTGGGATTGAACATGATAGAAATGTTCCCGAGGAGCCAGCTTGAGTAGAGCACATTTCTGTTTTGCTGGTCAGTGGTCTGTCGAATGTGGGCATGGGAAAAGCCAGACTTGGGCATCCAGGCCCTGCAGGTGGGAACAATTAAGATTCAAAGGCGATTTTGAAATGGATTTGTTTTTCTCTATTCTGCACATAAAATAAAAGGAGTAGTGCTAGGCTCCTAAAACCTGTCAGCCACTCATTAAATAATTGCATTCATAGAGCAGTTGAAGCTTTATTGCTTAGGATTTAAAATCTTCCTTCTATACCACACGGAGTACGCATGTATGTAGATCTATAAATACACATATATAGTCCAAACTGTGTTTCACATCAAACATCTACTGTATGTTTCACTAGGGAGACAAGACCCATGTGTTTTGCAGAAGCTTTTAAAGCTGTTTCATTTATTTTATTAGCCTTTAATGAATGTAATTAGAACCCAAGTAATTAAATGCAATTGTGCTCAGTATGTTCCTGTTGTAAATTGCCCTAAACAATGTGCATCGTGTGAACAAATTTGTGGGATTAATCGAGGATAGATAATGTTTTTGGATAGTATTTCACACTAAACGGCCGCAGAGAGAGACAAAGAAGCTGGCGCAGTGTCATTAATCTTAGTCAACTGACAGCTCTGGTGTAATTTGCATGACTGAGGTAGTGACACAGGATGAGGCTTGCTTGGGATGGGTGTTGGGGCACTGGGATGTGTATGTATTTATTCCCCTTTAGTCTCCTGATTTATAAGCAGAAAGAAGTTTGCATGTGGAAACGGATCAAAACAACAGTGTCCCTGGGAGGAGTTGCTGATTACTGAGTTATTACTAGCCATGAACACGTTCCTTTGTTTTCACATTGGGTATTTCTGTTTTATGTATGTCAAAAGACATCTATGAATCCTTATCAAGAAAGGGGGGGGGCAAATTTATAATGGCTGGTAGTAGGATACCAGAGGAAGAAGTGTGGCTAACTTCCCCAACCCTTTCATATCTCATATGTCTATCCCCTTTGCAAGAGGCACTTTGGTTACATTGGAGAAGCCCTTCAAACTCCACTTATGAAAATATCATTTGTAAATAAGCAGTTGGGAGCATGGAGAATGCCGTGTTTTCCTTCTTCCTCCAAGTTACAGAACAATGACATAAGACATTCTAAGACAGGCATACAAATTGAGCTTCAAATGTCATAACAGATGACAAAAGGTAAGTGAATTTGGGAATTTTGAGCTGGAATGACCATGCCCTCCTGACCTGAAGGACATGCTAATCTCAGTCTGTGCAAGTGCATCTGACATTTATGAGCAGTTGGCCTAAGCCATCCTGTTCTTTTTTTTCTCCGAATGAATTGGCATTGTCTTAAAATCACCTATGAAGCAGCTAAATCATTTTGAGGACAGAAAATAAAGCTATTTATCTTTGCAAATGCAGTGGTTAGACATTAAGCCATGTTTAAATATCTGTGCACAAAGAGGTGCTTCGGCTGTGAGGTAGGAAGAGAATATTCATGTATCAAAGAACTATTCTATAGCAAATTTGTAGATAACTACCTTTTCTTTTCCATTGGCCTGTTCTTTTTTACATTCATTTTTTAAAACTTCTTAAAAAAATACATACAGCTTAGCCATTCAAAATTAAATTAAATGCATACATTTTGGAGAGGTTTACTTACAGTGAAAGATGGACTCACCTTACTGATGATTTATTTATGAATAAAATTTGTTGTGAATAAAACATAATTTCTCTCTTCCCTCCCTTTCTTTCACATCATATGAGCATCATGATATGTGTATGTATGCAGAAAGACATCTCATTGTGTGTTACTTCGAGAACATTTAACACACCAAAATAATTAACAATTCATGAGCATAACTGGGCTTTATTAACATGCCATTGACCTTCTCACTTGTGTCCATCATGAAGAGATCTAGGAGAAAAGTACATATTATGAGGTCGACTGTGTTAACATAGTATTGCAATGAGTCACCCTTAACATGGTGCTTAGAAATGATTGTGTTAATGTAAAAATTATTGTGGCAGTGCAGCTTAAGTTAAAATGATACTCTGTGAAGTTTAAACATGCAGGCCTCACTTGGAATGAGAAAAGCTTAACACTGAAGACATACTTCTGGGTCCAGGCTGGATAAACATCAGGATGAGGAGACATTTTGCCTATCAAGCAAATCTTTGCTTCTATCAGTATGATGGTCACTGTATTGTAGTGCTGTTTAACATAAGAGATCAAAGGACAGACTTTCCAATTCTAGATGAAGTATAATTTTTAAAGAATATAAACAAGTACAGTGTAAGCTGAGCATTGGAGCTGATCCCATGATGTAGTTGGCTCACGTCCTGAAGGATCACTAACATTTCTACATGATCTCTTGTCCAAATCAAAAAGACATGTTTGGCAGACCCATTTATCCAGAGGAGTCAGAAGGAAGAATTTCTACTCAGTTGCAGAGAGTAAATGAAAGTAATTTATCGAAAGTCTTTGCTCAGTATTATTTTGGTATGAAGTCCAAGACATGATAAGAGGTGCCTCTACATGTCGGATATGTCATTAACTGTTGTATCAAGTTTTCAAGGGACTCATGACTGATGTGACAAGGTTGCAGAACCTAGCTTCCCTTTTAGTATTCAGTGTCTTCTTGTACAACTTACAACATTTGGCTTTAGAATGAATATAGCAATGTGATAATATATTGAATTAAATTTTATAAATTGTCTTTGCAACCTGACAGACTTCTGAAATAATCCCCCAAAGGCTTCTACAGAAAATATGAACACTTGAGAAGAAAAAAAAAACCCTTTAAAATCAGAGTTGTATCTATATTAAAATTTTTATGATGAGGATGATGATGGCTATTCTTGGTCTTCAAGTTGAGTATGTCTGGAATTAAGTAAAACCCCAAAACGGAGAGAACACCTGTGAGGGACTTTTGCTTAAACTGAAGTAGGAAGATCCACTTCTAATCCAGATCTTTGAAATAGAAAGACATACCTTTAATCCAGATCTTTTGAACTGGGAAAAGGCATTTCTCAAATCCCAATCTTGAGGCAGGAAGACACAATTTTAATCTGGGCCACATCTTCTGCTGGAAGCCTATCTAAGGACATTGAAGAAGGAAGCTTTTGTTCTTTGCCTGCTTGCCCTCTCCTTGCTCACAAGACCATTCCTTCGTCAACATTAGAGCCTACTTCTTTGCAATTCCAGTGACTACTGAAGATAAGCTGAGACGTCTAGCCTTGTGAACTGAGTAACTACTAGATTCTAGAACTTGTCATTCACAACCAACCATTGTTGGATTAGCTAGACCTCAGCCTGTAAGTCAGTCATTCTAATAAATCCCCCCCCACACACACAGACACACACACACCCATTCTATAAGTTTTGCTACTCTAGAGAACCTTGGCTAATACAGTGATTTAAAATTAAAAATAAGGAAATAAATAAAAGGTTACTAGAATGGTGTATCTTTATATGTCCCAAGATACTGAGAGAAAGAGATTTAGCCACAAGAATCCATGCACTATATACAAGTGTGTTTGTTTGTATGAGAAGTGATTTTTGAAAGAAATCCAGAATTACTTTTATTAATGTACAGTTTCTATTCTTAGCTCTTTAACCTGTCTGTTGCTTAGCATACTTGTTTACAGAATGGATGGAAATTGCTTCAAAAGAATTTGGAATACACACACATATATATATATATATACTTGGAATTTTCTCTGAGGATCAATGTTCAGTGGAAAAGCCATTTGTTTAGGTAACATACTTGAGTGGAAGTGAATAATGTGTCTCTTCTAGTGACATATGGTACAAAGAGCCTTAAATTAAGTCCATGATTAGAGATTTAATATTAATTTTCCTGTGTGTGGTCCTAGGCAACTCCTACATTTTTTATCCCTTACAAAGGAATAATACCATCAATACCAAACCAGATTGTTGAACAGGGTCATTTTTATGGATGTCGTACCTGAGGCTATCTATAGAAGGACAATATAGCTGACAAATTCTAGCTGGATTTGTATGTGCAATCAGCCTCTTCCCCTGGGTTTATGTGTTTGAACAATTGGTGCCCAGCCTGGGGTGCTATTTTGGTAAATTGTGGAACCATTAGAAATGTGGGGCACTAGCTGGAGACAGTGGGTATTTAGGGGTGGACGCTGAAATTCATGACGAGAGATGTGAAGAGGTGTGGATGCCTCACTCTAGAATCCTGCTTTATGGAGAAGTCATTGCTACAATGCCTCTCCTGCCCCGGAGAACTGTCTCCTCTCAGACCATGAGCCAATGCCTTTCCTGCCTCCATAAACTGTATGTTCAGACCAAGAGCCAAAACAAAACCTATCTGCCTTAAGCTGCTTCTTGTAAGGAATTTGGTCATGGCTGTGATAAAAAAAGCTAAAACAATGGATAAGATACATCTAGTAGTATCCGAAAATGTATGCAGGCAGCAAGGAGACTGGTGAGATCAGGCAGAGAAGCAAACCAGGTTAGCTTCAGAGTCTTCACATCCTCATTCATAACATGAGACCATTAATTATGAAAAAATGATGTGAAGATGGAGCTAAGGGAAGACATGGAGGTTTTCCAGTGCTGCTGGTTAGAGGTAGTAAGATAACTACAGTACTTTTCGGGATGGGATTTGAATTTAGAAATAATAGTGAAAGTTTCATCAAGCTAACAGGCAGGGTGATTATATCAGCAGCATCAAGAACTCCCAATTTGGGACAATCTTTGCAAGGCAGAGCCTTTTCTTTAACCCCTGAGCACTGTGATCTCTGATTAGATCAACCATCGAAGAAGAAACCTTTTAGTTGTGAAAATGTCCTGATCTCCTCAAAAAGCTCACTGATAGCAAGATTGCCATTAATTAAGGAGTGTGTAGGACCTGCCTGAAATCAGGGTTACAACTCTTCAATGACTGACTCATTCTCTGTAGCCATTACTTTGGAAGGAACGATTTTAAGAAGGAGTTGCTATTTCCAGACCCATTAAGCTTTCTTTGATGTGGGTAGGTCTGCCTTAGGTACAAGACTAAAGTCCTATTGTTATTTAAAAGTACAATACTTTAATGGTATCAAGAAATGCTTTGTTGTATTTGTTAAGGCAGTAGGTGGGTGTGCTTTTTTTTGAGTGTTCATTGAATTTTCAGAAGCTTGTCAGTAATAGAAGGTTATGACATGGTTAGCACATTATTCTTATGCTTTCACTCTTCTTGACTTCTATAGCCCACAACCTTTCTTTTCATTTTATCATGTAGAGCATTCTATCTTGAGTTTGATTTTAAGTGTATGTGGTCTTAGTACTGGTATGTCCTCTCCAAGCTCTTCAAAACACTCTTCTTGAAACTGGAGAGATGGTTCAACAGTTCTGAGAGGACCCGAGATTCTGTTCCTAGTGACTGGCTCTCAACTTTTTACAATTTCAGTTCCAGGGGATTCTCTGCCTTTTGCACTCTTCTCGGTTTTGTGGGCACTGCACATACATGATGCAACTGACATACATGCAGGCAAAACATCCATACACATAAAACAAAGATGAATAAAATATTTTAAGAAATCCTTATTTTTCTTTGCTTCCTTTGTCCATGCTTCTATCAATAAACGCTTGCTTTCCTTCAGTAACCAAGTGTCTCCTCCATTTGTATCACTGACTCATTCGTCTGCTCCTGGCTTAGCACTCTGCTTTTATAAATGGCTGTATCAAAAGCATCTCAGACTAAAGGCATCCAAAGTGATTCAGAGTTCAGCCTTTCCCAGATCCTATGTTCTTGCCAGGATCCCCTATCTCCATCAACCTGTGGTTATTCTGTACAAAAATTCAGAAGAGATTTCCCTGACACCTTTCTGTCCCTCACCATACTCATCCAGTTCATCAATGACTTCTGCTCATTGAAGCCCATAACTATTTCCCCATTGTCTTTCCCTGTCTACGGTCAGCTTCCTATTAATCTTTTATGTACTCTGCCAGCCTGCATGTCTATCCTTAAACCTTATTATAGAATAGGAACATGTGTATGCTACTGTCAAAATGACCGTGCTGTAGCATATCTCTTAAAGATCTGCTTGGGGTTTTCTTACATCCATGCTTGGGTTTTTAGGATTTCTGGGGTGAATACTATTTTCATGAGCAGAGTTTGCAAGACTGTGTAACCAATGCTTGTTAACTTTAGCAAATAGTGCTTGGCTCCAGTCTCAGCAGACACAATCTACAATGTCCTTTCCATGCTACCCTAGGATGTTCTCCAGTAGGATTCCCTCATCCTCTGGCTCACTCACTTCTACTCACTCTTTCATTCCCTCTGAAATAACACAAAATTCTTGTGGATGTCTTTTTGATACCCGGTACCAAATACAACATCTCTAGATTTGAAGCTTTTTGATGACAACAGGCCATATCTAATTGGCACAATTTGTGTATGAAAGGATGGGGTTCCATGACTGACACAAACTAGTTACTCAATAAACACCTCTTAAGAGGATGAAAGAGCTTGGGCATGATCAGTTGAGTTCTATGGATCAAAGCAATGATTTTTCCTTTTATACAATTTATATATTTTCTTCTCTAGTATCATCTTTCTTATGTTGTCTTTTAATTGTCTCTGCATCTGAAGGACTTTTTGCTTCTTTAAATCAGCACATGAATATGGATGTACTTTATGTCTGCATTCAAGGCTGTCCTTAAAGTTTTTATTAACCTCACCAAGAATTTCCCCTGAGTTATTATTTCACAGCTTTCAGAAACATCTTCCAACATAAGCTCTGTCTAAGTCAGTCATTGCAAAACACAGTCACACTCATCTTTCACCCCACGGTGCATGTCTTAAGTTCATTTCACTGCTTCTAACACATTCCGTCCTACCACAAGCTGTGTGGGATTATCAGAGATAGTCACCCAAGCAAGTGCATTTCTGACTAGTCATTTTATGCCTAACACCTTGGGTGACTGGATGCTGCTTTGTTGAAAGGCTGAAGGCATGTGGTGTTGGTGACAGGATTTTCAGTTTTCTACTAGACCATGCCAGGCAGCAGATGGCATGGGTCACTGCAAAATTTGTCTTTGGTACTCTTGCATTGTTTGCTAATATCACCATATTTGTGAAGTGGTTCACCACTATGTTCATTTATCTGCTTCTTTATTATAAAACCTGCAAAGCCTCATGATGCTAACACACAATAGTTTTTTTTGTTTGTTTTTTGTTTTTTGCATCTCCATTGGGAAAATTCCTACTTGTTCTGTCAAGGACTTGGACAACATAGGTGGAAAAAAATCTGTGAAATAGAATAGATAGAATCTCTCTCATCTAGCTATCAATTTTCCTAATTTTCCTATCTGGCATCTATAATCTATCTGTCTGTCTATCATCTATCATATATCCATAAATATATATCATCCATATATCTACCATCTATCACATCATAGTATCAACATACACTGTTTTCTTCTACTTACTTAGGATATATTCACCTTTTTTATTTTCCATTTTTCAGGAGTTGACCTTATATGTACTTTCAAGGGTGGGTGCTTACTCTAAAGGAAACAATCAATGAGTTCCATGTCCTTACCCACAAGATGAACTCAGAATAATTTCAAAGCTCAATAGAACAATACTGATCAAGACCAGAAAATTTGGAGTGGAGAGATGGGGTGTTTGTGTGTGTGGGGGGGAGGGATATATATATATATATATATATGCAAGCATACCTGTATCTATGTGTCTGTCTATGTGTGTAAAGGGCTATTCAGAGACAGGAACTAATTTGATCCCAGGAGTTTCTGAAGGTATCTAGTCATCCTAGTCACAGTGGATTGAACAAGAGATGCTAAGCACTGGGATTTCTGGTTATATCATACAAGAATCAGGGGTACTGAGCCAATTTACCATGGGACTTTTCAGCATCAATTTCAATGCTTTTGTCTTAATTAGGCCTGTTTGAAGTTTCTTTTTGTTATAATAAAAGAGACATGGCAAATTTCTGCCTTCCTCTTCCTCTTCCTCCCTTCTGCCTGCCTTTCTTTCTTTCTTTCTTTCTTTCTTTCTTTCTTTCTTTCTTTCTTTCTTCCTTCCTTCCTTCCTTCCTTTCCTCCTCCTCCTCCTCCTCCTCCTCCTCCTCCTCCTCCTCCTCCTTCTTCTTCTTCTTCTTCAAACTAAGGTCTATGTTCCCTTAGAATACTGAAGGAGAATGAACACTCTAGTTGTCAGATTTGTCTCACCTATGGTTGTGACCCTTTTTGGTGGTCACATATCAGATATCCTGCATAGCAGATATTTACATTAAGATTCACAGCAGTAGCAGCATTACAGTTATGAAGTAGAAATGAAATAATTTTATGGTTGTGCGCTCACCACAACGTGAGGGACAGTATTAAAGGGTCACAGTATTAGGAAGGTTGAGGACCACTGGTCTAGACCTAGACATGTGTTGATGTTGACACTAACCTGAAGACTGTAAGCATCCCATTATATGCCATAGCAGATCTCGCCTTTCAGCTCCCTTCAGCATCTAAGAAACTATGGTGGTGAGGTTGAGTTGCTACATTCTGATACTTTATCATGAAGGTTCTACATGACTGGCTATCGAATATTACCACAAAGTAGAAAAGCAGTGATTGTGGTATGAAAAGGGTCTCAGAGTTTTGAACTTGTTTCCCTGGTTTAATTTTAAAAAAGTATGTTCTTTTCATATACTTCTTCCTCTTCTGGGGCAATTGACATAGTCAGGATCTCATGAAGATGTCAACCAACACCACCTTTAAGTTTTCAGAGGTGAAGTGTTTCCCTAGAAACTCTTGAATTGCCAAACTGCTCATCTGGCTCTTTTTGAATAGTCATATTATTAACCTTAAAAGGGTTGCAAACATTGTAAATAGCATTATTATGCTATAGCTCCCATACAGTGTGCAAGGATGTGGACACAAGTCCATGTTTCTAGTACCTGTATAAAAAAATTGATGTGAATGTATGCACCTGTAAGCACAGTGCTAGAGGTGGGGGTGGGGTGGAGCCAAAGCCTTCCTGAGTTCACTGCTCAGCCAGCTTAGCCAAATCAGTGAGCTCCAAGTTCACTGTGAAGCCTTGTTTCAAAAATACGGAGGAAAGCAGTAGAAGAGGACACTCAGTGTTGATCTCTCTTCTCCACATGCCAGAGCACACATGTGCATAAACATATTTGTACATACATGCACATATATGAATACATATAAAGTCATACACATAGAAATTTTATATGCTTACATTCATCAAAATTAAAGAATCCTTTCCACTATTGAATTCTTCCCCACTTTAATCTGGTATACTTTCATATTAGAATGAAAGATTTCTGATTTTACTATGTAAGAAGTTTCTCCAGCCTTTTATACTTAACATTTTGTTAGAAATATCTTCCCACAGCATGACAGGCTATTGGGATTCTTAGCAATTGTCTAATTCCTCCTCTTTGTGTGCGCCACATGTGCGTAGCCAGCACTGTAAATTGTTACATGCCACCTAACCTACTTGTTTAATTCTCAGCCTAAAGGGACAGTTGTCCACCTAAGTCCACAAATACTCTTTTTTATGTAATTAAGTTTGTGCTTGAAATTTTAAAAGATACACATATGTCATTAGCATCTCTTTCCTAAACATTCGTTATTAATTTATTCGCACCTACTTTTTCCAGTGCTTACCATGAGAACAGCATCATGTTCCTAGACACATTTTACAGACCAAGAAAATTATGCTTTAGAACATTTGTATAATGATAGCTAAATTTCACACTTACGAAATTACAAAAAGCTGTGTAAAGATTCAAGGGTCTTTGAAGCCCTCTTTGGTTCCACTTACTTGTCATTATTTAATCAGAAAGGAGCCTTATTGGGACACATATGGTGTAAATAGTTCAAACGATATTTGGATGTCTTCACGACAGAGGGTTTTCTTACACTTCAGCCCTTAGAATGTTGTGTTTCATTTTCCCTCAGCTTGGCACATTTTGGAGGGTGGAATGTCGTTTTCCTTACACCAGAAATTAACTGTTTTTTTTTTCTTTTCTCTTTTCATGGACGAATTTTCTTTTGTATGGAATTCTTCTGATTTGCAGGAATCTGTACATTTGTAGAAGCAATATGCATGCTTTTAAAGCCCCGTCACACAAGAGAGAACTTGTCCCCTTCTCCTGATTTGAATGGAATTGAGCTTTAGAAGAACAGGTTCGTGCACAACCTGGAAATCTCAAAGCTGAATTAAAGGAGAGCTTTGGTTATTCCACCAGTTTGGCTGCAGAGGTCCTGCTGGGGAAGGGGACAGCAAGAGAGAGGATTTGAACTCACCTAAGGGCTTACTGAGTTGAGGTGCATTTCGGGAGGTAAGTAAAATTCAGTTTAAGTTTCTTATAGGGAAGAGGCGTTGTCACCTAACTTGGATACTCTGAATTTTAATTTGGTTAGAAGCATGACAGGTTCTCTGACTCGAATCAATTTTTTCTCTCCTTTAATTTTTTTTTTAAATTCTGCTCCTGTTTGAAGACTTGTGAGAAACAGATACAAGACTGAAAGTATCAATTGGAAAATGTAACAGCTCTTTAATCTCACAGAAGTTCTGGCCACTTCAAGCTTTTCCTTATAAATGATTTGTTTCTTTTTCATCTAATCTGTCTGCAATGAAAACACACATAAACCTTACTGGACTGCTGAGATTAACTTTTGCTGAGAGGGAAAACATATTTTCTAATCCCACCCCCTTTTTTTGTTCTCTCTCATATTTTAAAAAGTCTCCTCTGGGATCAGCCAAAGGCTGTGTGTGAAGAGGACCTATTTAGAACTTTGTAAGGCCTTTAATCCTGTTCTGTCCTTATATCTTCATTCTAGGCAGTACCTGTCAGGCCCCTGCTTGTAGACAGTAAGGCCCCTCTTTTTAAATGCCAAATTTTGACTAGTTGTTACATTTTATGCTGATCATCAATTAACTCCAAGATGCAGTTAAACTTAAGTGCTTTTTACAAAGAGGGAACCGGCACACTGAGTATGCTTTGAATAGAAGCTTTGATACGGGCACTACTTACTCCCTGGCTTTCAGAATTGGAGGATGCTTTTTATAGCATCTTTGGTTGTAGACAAGTATCTTCAATATAAATTGCCCAACTTTATTTATTCTTCTATAAAATTTACAATCAGTGTTTCAAACCCTTCTCTTGATATCTTGATATTTAATATTGACTATTAGGACATTATTGGGGAGTCAAAATTATTGAAATAGTAATTGGTTTTGGATTTTATGCCGATGGAAGACTTTTTACTTCCACTGGCTGGCTTTATGCCTTTGTGCAAATGAATCAATTACACTGTGTGTATTGTGATTTGTATGTAAGTCAATATTATGTAGAGGTTTTTTTTTTTTAAGATTCATTCATAGTATGCTTCAATATTGAGCCTACTTGAGTCATGTTTAAAGGTCTTAGCTAATGGAGTACTCTGAATCTATAGTCTAAAATAAATGGCAAGGCCATATGAAAATAAGTTTTATTAACTACTTGTATCCATTAGCAATAAAAACAATAAGAAAATTGCAATTTTTTGCTGTTTTTACAATGTGGAGGTCCAATATTGTATTTAAACGCATTTAATTTAAACCTTAAAAACCTCACTAAATAGAAAGTGAAAGCTACCTTTCTAAGGTCATACTTATATTAATTTATGAAGGCAGGAGTCAGATATCATCTGTGGAATTCCAGAGTTCATGTTTTGTATCTATAGCTAATAACTGCAAATGTACTTGGTGTGTCTTACTTACAACTATCAAAGTAAAACCATTTCCCCCTAAAACATCAATGGATTAGACAGTTAAAGATAAGATGCAACAAAGAGTCACAGTAGAAAAATGGAAGCAAGGTTATTAAAATTGAAAACCAAAACATTGGTGTTAATTATTACTATAGAAGGTACATTTTGGAAATTTTCTAATTGACAAGGCAAACAAACAAATAAGAAAGAAAGTGGTAGGCGACATGGCTTTCATTTCATCAAAAAGCTTCAAACACTCCATTATACTAAATATCAATGATTTGCAACATGTGACCACCCTTCTAGCCTTAACTCATTTAGTAATTATTTATTCAATACTTCTTTTTAATTTTAGTTATGTGTATGTTTGTGTGCATATGTGGGTAGTATGTGCATGTTAAGTTCAGACATAACCACGGACACCAGAAGCATCATATCCCTCAGGACCTGGAGTTGCAGCCAGTTGTGAACCACTCAGTATAGGTGTTAGGAATTGAACTCAGGTCTTCTACAAGAGCAGTATATGACTACTGAGCCACCTTTCCAGAAACTTATCAAATATGTCTTATGGTTCTAGTATCTTGCTACTCAGGAAGGACTCAGTAATAAGCTCTTTGTTTTTATGTAGTGTGTAATAAAGGATGAAATAGCCATTGAACCTTTATTAGTCTGTAATTAGTAGTATTATTAGTTTTGGACTATTATGATAAATACGGAAAGAAAAGCAGATTTATGAGAGCACGTGTCAAAAGTAAGAGGCCTAGACTTGGAATCCTGAAGAGCATCCCCAAACGAGTGGAGTTAGAGCTGAAGCAAGAAGGCTAAACAGAGCTCTCCTTGCACTAGCAGAGAGCTTCCTGGAGGTACAGACCCTTCAGCCCCAGTCTGGACCAGCTAAACCCGAGCCTGTGACACCTGTGACATTATCTTTTGAGGGCACAGACATAACCGAATGGTGAGATAATAGTGAAGGATCAATGTTTTCAAAGACTCTAAGGCTGGGGTTTAGTGAGGCATGGGAATGGCCTAGGAAGAAAACGGTCTATGTGCATGACATGACACCACATAAGCAGGCTGGGTAAGCCTGAGAAATGCTCACTTCCTTGATGATTTCTGAGCAGAGGGAAAACATCGTCTGATTTGTCCTTGGAAACATCACTGTGAAGTATGGATCCCCAAAGAGGGACAGCTAGAGAACAGGGCAGTTACAGATTTCTAGATAGAGACTGGAAATGTGAACTTGGGAGTGAGATTGAACAAAATGTTGGACTAACATTTCGGGAAGATGCAAATTGTTTTTCACAGTGCCTTCTCGGATTCTGAATTTCTAACACTCTTGCAAATTCAGTTCAGCTTTTTTATAGAAAGATTAATGTTGGCTGACTCCATTACTTCATTGTTTAACACAGTTACTAGAATATAGATGGGAGAATCAGGAGAAACTGGTAGTCAACAGGTTTTGTTTTTTGTTTTGAGAGAGGAGGTTATTGAGTATGCATAAGGGGCAATAGGTTGGGTAGTAACAATTACTGTTTGCAGTTCAACATGGTTTTAGATGTTCTCAAATACTGATAGATTGTCCTGACTTTACTTTGCTAGTTAAAGAGGGATGTATAAAATTAAATTCCAAACACATATAACATGGATTCTATTCTTATAAAATTTAAAACAATTTTTAGTATAAAAAATAATGGCCTTCATTAGACAGACTCATATATATAATTGTATTTTTTTTGTATTTTGTTCATGTTAATTTCTCTTTCAATACCTCTTCTAGATAGTTTCCTTTTTCTGCTTTCATGAAACCATATATATATATATATATATATATATATAAAATGTATTATATAATATATTATATAAAGGAAAACATAATTTGTCTGTCCCCTCATTACCTTTTATTTTGTCTTCTACTTCATGTTCTCTCTCTCTCTCTCTCTCTCTCTCTCTCTCTCTCTCTCTCTTTCTCTCTCTCTCTCTCTCTCTCTGTATAATGTTTGAGGCTCTGTCATATATATGAGAGAAAATATGCAATATTTGTATTTCTGAGACTGTCATATTTTGTTGAAACAAGCTCTACTGTCATTCATTTTCCTGCATATGTCATAATTTTATTTTTCTTTGCAATCAAATAAAGTCCCATTGTGATTGTGTACCACATCTTCCTTACTCACTCATCTGTTCATTCACAGGCCTCTGGGAGGCCCCATCTTAACTACTGTGAACAATATAGTCATAGATGTAGATGTACAGGGACATCCATGGGAAAGCATGGCATTATATATTACTGATTGCTTATCCCAAAGTAGTGTTTAAATTAATATTTACTGAAGGAGAGCTATATGCTTTAGCTTTTAAATTTTTTAAATTATTTTTTAGATATAAACTCTAAAGCAATGGGTTTCATTAAGAGATTTGTCATATATATTTTGTTTTTGTTGATCCTCTTTCCCTACTCATTCCCCTACCCACTCTCCTGACCTTCCAGCTGGTTCTCTTTCTACTCTCCCACAAGCCTCCTGCCTTCATGTCAGACACACGGCCTGGTATTCTGTTGTTTTCTCTTCCCTAACCCTTCTTAAGATTCCCATTTCCCCTCCATCACCCTTTTCTGGTTTTATAACCTATACCTTTCTCAAAACACTCTGCCAGATGTACAAGTTGAAGAATAATATTCTATCACGAATTAGAATAATTGGCATGGCCAACCTTATTCAAATAGCATATCCTACCTCCATGAGGGAAGAGGGGGTGCAATAGTAGATCTAGATCCCATAACTTTCATTTTGCACAACTAAAGGACAAATGCAAATGTTATAATTTGGAAGCTATGACTTGACTAGGAAATTTAAGTGTAGATTTTATCTATAGTTATGTATTTATGAGAACATATATATGGATCTTAAAGAATAAGCCAAAGTGCTTCAAGAAACTAATATACTGGGTAAAGAAATTAGCAGGAATCTGGAGTAATTATAAATACAGATTAAAAAC
This sequence comes from Tokudaia tokunoshimensis, assembly GCA_036184795.1. NCBI lineage: Eukaryota > Metazoa > Chordata > Mammalia > Rodentia > Muridae > Tokudaia > Tokudaia tokunoshimensis. Next base: position 90,226,660 of record BTHU01000004.1, on the reverse strand, counting down.
TGGTACATGGTCCCCAGCCTGTAAGAAAAAGGATTTTTTCTGAAGGTGTGACAGGAGAATTAGTTGCTGTAAAAGGTGTTATTTGAGCTAGTGTGTGTTGATGTATCGTTGGGATGGAGAATAAAGATGGTTGAAACATGAATAGTCCCTGCAGGAATGAGAGCATTGGATGTTACCAGCTATTTACTACGAATGACCCTGCCTAGATTTTACATAACACACAATACACAACACACAATATACAACAAAGCAGATCCAGCAACCTTGTGTTTGAATGCTGTTAATGTTTTTCTATTACTTTTGACAGTGCTTAATCAATAAGGACATCTTCTTTAAGAGAAAACTTGAAAAATCAACAGCAGAAGTAGTGGTTCATGTCCATTTCTCTCTCTCTCTCTCTCTCTCTCTCTCTCTCTCTCTCTCTCTCTCTCTCTCTCTCTCTCTCTCTCTCTCTCTCTCCCCACATCCCACCTCTCTCTCTCTCACACACAAAGTAATACTCTGTCCCCTCATACAGTTATTCTTTCTCAAGTAAGAAAGGCAACAAGGGATAAGATACAGATCTATCTGCCGTTCTAGTTGAAATATTCTAATTTACTTCGAGTGTAGGTAAGGGCTTTTGTATCATACGATCTGAATAAGCAGAGTGATAATATTCACCGAGATGACAGGGCTGGGGAGTCCAGGCAACACAAGTTGCTCAGGCCTGCCACAGATGGCTGATTCTCCTGACCACTTCTGTTCTGAGCTAAAGGAACATGAGTTCTGTAATAGAGAAAGCAATGTTGCCTCACTCCGAGTCTAGCTGGCAACTGCTGTGTCTCTCACACACTGCTCCTGCCAGTGTCCTACCCTTCCTTCTGCCTGACCTTATCCTATTCCCTGGCTCTTGACTTTTTATAATTCTGAGTTCATTCCAGTTTCAAATCTCTAATTTATTTTCCTTTAGCATTAAACAGCCCCTGATAATTGTACCTTTGTCACAATCTAATGTTGGACCCATGGCATTGAACCTTGCTTGCTCCTGAGTCAATCTGACTAAATTTCTATTTTAGTACTTTCTTACCTTTTGGAGGCATATCTATTAGAAATGATTCTGTGACACTTTGCAATATCACAAATAGAAGGCAAAACACTAAAGGTAAATGTTTTACATTTTTAGGCATCAATTTAACACTTTACTTTTAAAGATCATGCCTGTGTATAATATAGTATATTTTTCTAAAATTGTCAGGTTCATTGTTTCTGAAAATTTGATTTGATTGTCTGATTCATCCATTAAAATACAATAAATTCTGGTTTTCCCAATATATATTGGTAAATGATATAACATATGATTAACACATTAATTAAGATTTCATGTTTTCATTCATCTGATGAATGGAATGGATTCTACAAAAGAAGATAATCTCAAAATAGTGGTCTAAGAAGGAAAATGAAACTTTTTCTCATTTGTTGTGCTGACAAAGGTTTATTAGAAGGGTTTGACTGTGTTTCCCCACTGAATCTTATTTCTTGGAAGAAATGATAGTGAGCCTACTTATTGGGTTCTTATTTACATGCCTGTATTTAAAATAGGACCATGGCTTAAGAACCTTGGGTCACTGTGGTTATGGGGCTAGGTGTACTTTTCTAACGATCCTAAATTAATCAATATTTCAATGTTAAAGTCAATATTGAAATTTCCTCATGATTTTAATTTCTCACGTCAAGGTTTTAGGCTACAATTGTGACAGAGACTATAATCTCTTAAGATAGGAAACATCCTATAGAGATTAAAGTGCTTTGTGAATGACTGCACACGGAAGCACATGCAACGCCCTCAGAAGCCTCAGTCTGTCTGCACAGCACACAGCAGCACACGGTGGCCTGTGGGTAAACTTAGGATTGACTTCAATTTCATTCTCCTCTCAAATGAGTGGGGATGGTTCTAAACATGATTTCATGGAGGGGTGCTACTCAGCCCCTGCTGAGGATTGAACCCAAGGCCTAGTGCATACTAAGGAATGTCATTTTCCCACTGAGCTACAACACCTGCCTAAGGTTAGGGAGGACTTTAATAGAGTCAAGTAGTCAATTCAGCTTTCGTTGTTGAGAAAAAAATAAAATCCCATATCGCCCACGGTATCACAGTGTCAGAAGGGTGTGATTGTATTCAGTAGGACAGTAGTGCACACTATTTCTCTTATTCTTAGAGGAACTGGAGATTATAGGTTAATATAGAGCAACCTCACGTCTTGTCAGCTAAAGAAAATCCTGTTGTTTCACTTTCCAGAGAATTTTTCCTTTAAAACTTTCTTTCCTTTGTCTTCTAATAAATATGTTCTTTCTAAATCCTTTTATTTCTTTTAAAATGAAAAGAGTAAAAGGACTACTTTTGTAATTAAAAGTCATTTTTAAATAACCCCAGAAGATTGTTTCTAGATATCAAAACATCTTTATGGTCCCATTTCTGTGGCAAGAAAGACAAGCGACTGGGATCCTGAGTATTCTACTGTAGTCTACATTAATTACCTTCTATTAAAAAAATGACAAAGACCTTTTTGAAAGAGAATCTGGCACTCTTTCCACAGAAATGATGGCAGACACCCTACTTTGCTGATTTCTTGACACTTCTAATTACCTGTATTCATTTGAAATCGTTTCCTTTGTAGAGAGTTATTGGCATGATTTTCTGAGAACAAGAGGAAAATGGAAAAACATTTTAGCAAGTTAAGGGGGAAGAAATCAACAGTATCATTGTTTGCCGCTTTTGTTGAAACTCCCCACACAAGTCATTTGAGGGACATGAAGGTAAATGAAAGGTTATACTTTGCCCTGCGCGTGGTTGCTGGTATTTGTAATGTCAATAACTGTGGAAGGTTGTCAGGAAACTTCAGAGACAAAGGTCAATGGCAATGACAAACACATCATTGTATGTGCTTGAATATGCAGTATCAGCCTAATCTGCCAGGAGAGACTTTCACACCCCGGAACTATCAAGCAGGCACTATAGGAAACCCAGCCATTGTTCTCAGGGCTCCTGGACTGTCTTGGGGAGCCTGAGATGGAAAACCTGTACAACAATTGTTCTTGGAGGGTGGAAGGCGGGAGGGTGACAGTCCGCACACAGATGGCCATTCTGTGTTTAAAGGTGGGATCACAGAGCACATTAAAACTTAGCTTCTAAAAGTGCTCCATTCATGTGAAATTTAAACAGTTTTTCTTTTTCTTTTACCAAAAAAGAGGAACACAGACCAAAGTGAACCTAGTGTATCATTGCAATGAAGTAGATGACAGAGCCTTTCTGGGTTATAAGCTCAATTAAATATTAACCATGCCGTTCATATACTCTTGACAAAAATTTAGTTGAGCTAATGGTGAGCCCTTGCACTGAGTCCTGCCTCCTGTTGATTTAGACACGTTAGAAAGCGCGGCCGCTTGGACTCAGTAATAAATTATTTACAAATGAAATGCACAATAGGTTACTTAAATTGTGTCTCCAGTAAGAACAGAATTGATAAACTACTTTTGTTGTTGTTAGAGCTTCCTGAAGTATTCAGATTGTGTGTGTGTGTGGGGGGGGGTGGGTGGTGGTAGGGGAGGTCTGTCTTTCTTTTAGTAAATTATACCAGAGGAATCATTTGTAAACATTTTGAGAAATAAAAAAGTATTCTTTTTTTTTTTTTAAAGAAAATGAAATTGCGAGTGATCTTTTAAATGGCTAGGCTTTACTAGGATCCCAAGGAGCACTTGCAGGATATAGAGGCAGCGTGAATATAACGCAAACAATGTTTTTTTATGGATAAGACCTTTAAGGTTTTGTATCTGTTGGTACTCTGCATTAAGAAAAAATATTTTGAAAAAAGAAAACCTACTCTTCCTGTCTCTTCCTGAGACATTCTTCGTTATCTTGGGTAGCCTGACTCCCTTCCCTGGAAAGGAAGAAATGATGGAGGTAGAAGAAGGAATATCAGTAGGCATGAGACATAAGCGTAATTTAACAAAGTAAATATCCTTGCTCCATAGGAAAAGGGAGATCATGGACCCCAGAGAAACAGGGGAAAGGAAGACTGCAGATTCTGAGAGAGAAAGGCTGGTATTGTGAGATGATCAGAAGAGAACCTTCTAGAGTCTAGACTCCAGACAAAGGGAATCAAGGATAATTGAAAGGTCCTTCATATTTTTCAGACAAGAGGACTGTCCATTCGAAGGACACCTGTTTCCATTTCACATGCCTCGTGCCAGAAAGCCTGTTTGGAAGGACTTGCTTGGGCTGTGTTCCTCGGTGGGGAGCCTGCAGTGCACCTCCATATGGCTTTTCACATTAGGAACAGCTCAGAGTTCATGATAAAGGCCTGTATTAGCACTTAGGTTTCTCTTAAACTTGAATTGTTTCCACTGACATCATAATTTTGAATGTTCCCAAACAAGGCCTTCAGTGGGTAAGAATGACATTTAGAGCTTAAGTTATTTCATTTGTACTGGTCTCCTTTGTACTTCTTAAGGCTCTGATTACATCTCTGACCCCTGTGTAAGTAAACAGTCTGCCTACATTCACCATGGGCCAGATGACAGCTAGAATATTTTCCCAATGCTTTATTTATTTTATTTTTCAATATTTGAAATTATTTTAAAAATGGACCTTTAATTTTCTTCATTCTACTACCTAGAAGGTAGTACTTCTTTCATGAAGGTAGCTAATGGGCTTTAAGAGTTAATGGAGAGAAGGGTTCTTTCTGTGCACATGGAGTCAACAGATATTTTATGTTGTCCTTTGAGTCTCTTGGATGCAGGTGTTAGAAACAGCGCCCCCCCCCGGAGCATTTGTATATGAGTCCATCTTCTGTAGGCTATCATCTGAATGAGATGATAACATGGCTGAAGGTTTAATTCCTACACGGCCCCTATTCACCCTCCTCTCCATTCTGGTGAAGGTTGTTTTGGAGATGAATGGGTAATAAATCATATAAGCAGTTTTATAGAATTTCTTGATTTTGTTTTAAAAGACCAGGTTTGTGGTACACAAATGGGGGATGTGGCTCAGGAATAGAACACACATTTATCATGCACAAAGTTCTGGGTTCAATCCTCAGCACGATAAAAGGAAATTATGGCATGGGATAAACAGCAGATAGTAAGTGTTTTGCTCGAAATAGCCATCTCCTTTTATGTAGATGACTGTTATGAACACTTAGAGCACCAAAGCATAATTTTATCTTAAAGCTGTATGAATTAGCAGTCCCCCCCCTTTTGTCACAGTACAGTTTTTGGGCAGCACCAGGACATAGTAATCTTTGCTTTTTCTTTCCTGTATTCTTGTTACTGGCCATTTTGTTTGTCAGTGGCTTATCATGGGAATGGCTCAGAATTTGTTGTGTTCTTATCTCCAGACTTAAAACTGAATATAATTTCTAAGTGGAATAACCTGCCCTACAAGACGAGCGTGCCAAAAGCATGCTGTGATTTTCAAGTGGCAGGGATGAGGAAATAGGTAACTCTATTCACCTCTATCTTCTCCATCTTGATAAAACATGAGGCACGGCAGTGGGCGCAGTTGTGAAGAACCGTGTAACTCACAGAGTTTTCCTGAGATTGAGCGAAGGGTGAAGGTCAAAGCCTTCTCAGTTTTGCAGACGTTAGCATCACTTATTGATGCCCTCTTCACTCTTTTTCTCATGCCAGGCTAATCAAGTGTTTTTGTTTGAAAGAGAAATTTACTTTGTTCTTAATGTAGCACTAATATTTTTCAGATTTTCCATTTCTTTAAGTCACACTAAACACCATGACAAGGTCATTTAAATATACGTTTCAATTAATTTTGCATTCTAAAAACTTAGCAATTTTGTCATTATGTTGGTTACTGTGAACCAAATTTGAGAAGAAACAATTGAGGTAAAAAGAAATATAGGAGCAAAGAGAAAAAGCAAGCATTGCTGGAGGAAAAGTAAAAGCAGTTAACTATTAGAAAGAAAAACATTAATTATGAACCAGAAAGGATTTGTTTAACTTCAAGTAAGGCAAAAAGGTACTTGTAGGTTAAAACATAGCCCTGTTGCTCACACACAAATACTGACAATCACTGAAGAATTCAGGAGTATAGACAACTGGCTGTCCATATTAAATGCATTATTAATCAATTGCGTAGTATCCTATTGTGTCCTGTTTCTTCCCAAGACTTCTGCCCAATGTGCAGAGTTTACAGTAGGTTCAGAGACAGCAGCAAGAAGGCTGAGGAACTGAGAAATAGCCCCAGTGAAACAGAGGTGAAGCAGCGGCCTTGTTTAGTCTGGAGAGGCAGAGCTGGAGGGCCCTCGCATCCATGACAGAACACAGCCCTTTGCAGGGAGAGGTGAACAGCTGCTCTCTGTTTCCTCTGAGGACAGTGCAAGCCGTGGAGTCTTAAGTGCAGTCAATGGGGATTCAAGCAAGATGTTAAGAAGCCTTCCCAACCCCAGGAGATGTGCAAGGAGAGAACCATCAGGTTTTCTGGATTTAGACTGTGTTGAATTATGGTTATTAATTATATTTTAAGTCAGAAAGTTGAAGTTGAAAAATAAAAAGGAAAGGACAATCCCCCACGCAGGACCCCGGAGAGGAAAAGAGTGGATAAATTGTGATCTGGGGCCAGAGACCATATGGCATGAATGAACTGTATCACTTAGTATATTTGACTGGAAGAAAACGAAACACAGAATGGAAAAAAAAGGGGAGGGGGAGTTGGATACATAAAGAAAAGAAAAAGAGAAAAGTATAGGAGGTATTTATAATAAGCAGACTATTTTAACCATAGTTTTGGTTTTGGTCATGGGAAAAGAATTCTAATTGTCCAAGTGTGTGAGAAAGAGTACTCACTGCTGGTTGACCCTATTTTGTAGAAGCAGTGTAGTTAAATTATGAGAATGAGGGCCAAGAAGCAGATTGGCCATATTTTATCTCTGCCTTTACAAAACAATACGCACAAACCAGAAAGGGATGAAATGACTTCTCAAAGCTTTCCCGACCTTTTGATTTTATGACATAAAGGGAAATGGTGATTATGAGTCAAGTAAACAGTACGTACATACAACACAAATCAAGGGCGAGAAAGTCCACATCAAAGAGGCAGTATCCGAATAATAGTAATGCCAAACATCATTGACATTGTTAGCAGGGGAGATACAAACTGAGTGGCCAGTGATGCAGACCTTGTGAAGATCAAACTAAGGAAGGAGAACCATGGGTTTAAGAAACTTAAAGTCTAAGTCTTGCTGAGTGATAAGAACATTGCTTTTAAAGGCAGTCATCTGTAGTTGCAAACCTTTGGTGTTTGGAATGATCGAAGTTGTAGAAACACAGACACACTGATGGGCGTTTCACACAGCAAATAGCTCAAGGATGCACATTAGCTTTTAAGATTATCACCAATGTTGAATTATTTCAGCCCTCTTCAGCCATTTCAACTCCCACAATCTCAGAATTATGTGTAAGTGTTCCAGTTTACTGTATGGTGGGCCTGTGCTGGCACTCCACTCCCCGTTTTCTGAACAACTCTCTGTACTTCTTTGCCTTTTGAAAATGGGTATGACCCTCTTCACCTGAGGCTTTGCTGAGACAGTGCTGGGTCTGGTCACTAGTGTGTTCCATCTAGTGGGTTTTACAGTGCCCGGCTTTGTTTGGTTTTTGCTTCTTTTCTGATATAAACTTTTCTTCACTTTAAGTAACAGAAAATAGAATCATGCTTGAGTTTGTCAACATAACAGTTATATATATTTTATAGTATTCTGGTACACAGAACTTAATCTAAAAATAGATTTCTAGCTGTATTTTTTTTTACTGCTTTTTAAAAAAAACTATACTTTGAATTCACTTGTAAAATGATTTGAGTTTGGAAATCTTTCTTTCTCTTTCTCTCTCTCTTCCTCACTCTTCTCCCTGTCTCTGTCTGTCTCTGTCTCTCTCTCCGTTATCTCCCTCTCTCTTTTGACAAAGAAAAGCCTTTTGTTCTGGTCTCTGCCAGTTGCCTTATTCTGTGACTTTCTGCTGTCCCCTAGTGGCACGTTAATCTTTTTGACGATGGTGTGATTGTCCTTGGAACCAATTCTCCTCTCTTCTGTTTTTTTTTTCTTTCCCCCTTTCTGACTCTCATTAGCAGGCACTTAAAATATTTCCAAACAACCCACGAGTTACCTTTTAGAAGCAGCAAGTACATTCTTCAGCATTGAATCTCTGAGCTCAAGTATACATGTCCAGGGAAGAGAAACCATCTAGGTACATTATCCTGTTCCCTATCCCATGTCTTCCCAAATTCAGATTCTCAAAATTCTAACACAAAATTGATGAAAGTAAAATGCTGTCGGCTTTTGACTGTTCCTAAATAACAGACGGCAGGGAAGCATAATTTGTGACAGGTTAGACTCTTTATGTCAATGGGTTTACAAACAAAAATTACGGTATTGCTTTCCTTTCTCTTTTGAAAGTTCTGCTTGGTTACTTTCATGTTTGTAGTTGCTTTTTTTTATGATGGCATTTGTCAAGAAATAAAAAACACAGCACCATTTTCAATATTTGAAACATTAGATGTAATTTACTTATGTGGAATGCAGACTCTCATTCATAGTTACCAGGATGACTTAAGAGATATGTTCAAATTTTTCTCTGTCACTTCTCTACCTAAATCAGAAACTTTCAATAAATGAGAGCCGGATTTGCTATTTACATCTTAAGTCATTAAGCCACATATGTTCAGTTCTAATGTGGTGCTGGTCCATTTCTTAACAAATTCTTTCAGTTTACTGAACTACTCATTTCAAACTGTATGTAATGAAAATGGGATACCTAAGTTTGTCAGAAACCATAGTTTGTTTTTTTTTAATTTAATATCAACCGATTAAAGACTGTAAACCTGGCTTGTATAACCCCTTTAAAAGATGGCTTAAAGCATTACCAAGACTTTACAAGAAAAGAAAAAAAAAATCCCAACTTGGATGAAATCTAGCTCATTAATTGAACATTAGAGAAATCTGAGCCGATGCTGAACTAATGATCGCTTGACTCTGCCTTGTTTAGCACTTGCAGTGGTTTTGACAGTGATCACTTGACTAGTAACACTATTTTCTTTCGGAACTCAAGGGGAAGAGGGTTGGGAGTGGGGGCAGGGAAAAGAAGGAGCAAAGCCCAGGTACTCCTATTTCTTGGTAATTCAAGTGTAGTCTGGTCCTGTGGAAGCAAACGAGCTAAGCTGTAAGGCTCCCTTCAATGACATGAAGCTTGTTTCTTCAAAGAAAAGTTGACACAGTTTTTAAACTGCCTCTCTTCTGAAAGGTCAGATTGCTGCCCAATTTAGTCATTTTGTCTGTTTATACATGCCTCCATTGGGATAAGGCATTACAAAACAAAGCCCTGGATTGCAATCAATCTTGGCCTAAGTGCAAAGTCACCAGACCAATCCTTGGAATCCTGTGCCTATCATGAGGCAGGAGGAAGGAAGGGCTTATGCCTCCTGCACTTCTCAAGAGAAAAGACAAAGCCCTTCTTAAGCCTTTGTAGGGCTCACGCTTCTCTTCTTCAGCTTAAACCATCTCTCAAATTCAAATGACATGGTTTTCTAAAAATACATCCTTTATCAAACATTGTAATTTACAGTAACTATTTTTTTTTCACAGAAAAATGCCTGATTGTTTTGTTTATTTATTTGGGCTTTGTTGTCTAATTCAGATTGTAAGTGTCCTAAAAATGTTCTCCTGGAGTTATTTTTAAAACCTCATGGTAAGCTAGGTGTAAATACTGTGACCGTTACTGTCAATGTAGGAAACAACATGTTTTTGACTGATTGCTGGGGGTGAGAATGCCATTTGGAATTTTAATTAATTTAATTTTCATTTTAGATAAAATTACTCTGAAAATCTTAATTCTAATGAATAAATGGAATTTTTTGGGTGGGGGCCATTGAAGATTCTATTGGATTTAGGCAAAAAATAGAGGATACATTTTCCTTGAAAAAAAAATTAAGGCTATGGACAGCCTTAATAAATCTCCTGAAAAGTAATCCAGTATCGTCAGTGGTCTATTCTCTACAGAATTAGTTTTTCCAAAACAATAATAAAGCTGAGCAGTCCTACTTTTTACAACTCTGGAGACTATCTAAACAAAATGAACAGATTTATAGGGCTATTTTTAGTGCACGTCACTGCATTGCAGTTTACATTCGCTTTTGAACCTTATTTGACATCCCTAGTAGAAAAATACAGGCAGAGCACTCATTAAATTCCTTAATAAAGACAGTCTCCACAAGGCTGTTACCCCCCCAAAAAACAAAGTTGAGGTGTGCATCAGAATGTTCTTTTGGACTCTAAGTCACTTGACTTTGTTTCCATCTGTCAACAAAACTCTGAACCCAAACTCAGATCCAGAGGGTCTCTTTATGATCACCTCTTGGTGGTATGTCCTAAAAACCAGAGTAAAATCACACTTCCATGGTTGGAAATTTTCACAGAGCAACAGGTAAGTTGGCTATGCCTAAGTAACTATTATTTCCCCATATATTGTAGATTCACTTCCAAGTAAAAGTAACTTGCTGAAAAAGTAAAACATTGCAACTTTCTGTAAACCACTCTTGCATGGGAAAAAAAAAACCCACGGAAGAGTTTATGTAAAGAAATATTTCACCACACAGATTTATGGAAAAACCTCAGTTGCGTTTTAAAATACAGTCAGGAGAATTAAGTGCTTGCATTTTGGTCACCCAGTTTCTTTAGCTTTTCCATCCAGAGAGAGAGAGAGGTGTGTATTTCCTTCATGGGCAGTCCTACTCTCACCGGAGGACACAAATGAAGACTCTATCTCCTTTGTATACTGTGAAGAAAAAAAAAATCAGCCAGAGGAAAACACAAGAAAGACTAATTCAGATGCAGCTTTAACCATGTTTTCATGTCTTTTCCTTCAATGGGAAGGGGACGCTTTCATAAGGTTAGACTGTCCAGGGAACTAAATTGACATCCTGCTAAAAGTGTTATGTGCTTTTATATTAATTGTGCTCATGTGAGACTCTACAGTAAGGAAATGCCTTAGCTGTAGACATCATTTATGGAACCTTATAAATAGAGCTCACATTCAAAGGTAAGAAAACAGACAGGAATTTTACACCAACTAGCCTCTGATAAGATTATGTTTTCAAAGCAAAAACCATGTCTACAGAATGTTGTGGTGTGGAAATATCCGATTAAACTCTTAGGAAAACAGACTTTTCCACAAGCGGCCTCTTTATTTGCCGCACCTCGGGGATCTTATTAAAAGTTAGTGTACTGCATTTAAACCTGAAAGGGGATTCATGTAAAATTATGGCTTCACAGATTGCTCTCTGAGAACTGAAGATGAAACGAGAAAATGATACATTTGTACTAAGAGCCATTGTAACTGCTGGGAAAATGTCAATGAAGGCATTTGGGGAAGGTTTCAGCTTGCTATAGAGGAATCAAATGACCTAAGAAAGTGGTTTTATAGCTGGATGAGTGTTTTTAACGAGTTAAACATGTTACTACGATGACCTTAAAGCCACGCTGTAAACAACAGCTCTGATTAAAAGATTGTCAGGGTCGTTTGTTTAATTTTTTTTTTTGTATTTGAAGTTTTCAATCATCCTATTTGGCTTTGTAGTATGAAGAAGTGATATATTTCTAGTGAATTTATCAATTACAAATTAATTTGGTGGTGAGTGACTAATTTGGGGTTTTATTTAATATAGGGCCAGGTTTAATTTCTTCTAACACTTGGTTATCCTTGGCCTATTTAACATATGAATTAGACCAAAATATCTTTGAAAACTCAACCCATACCTTTTCCTTCCCAGATCATAAAAATAATTTATTGTCATAATCTCAATTTATAGTTTAGTTATGCAGAGTGAAAATATGACCTCTGAAGGAATCCCCCTCCTCCTCAGCTCCAGTCTGCTTTACAGTGGGTTGTATGTGTTGCTACAAGTTGGTATAGCTAACACTTAATATGTTGATGTAAGAGAAATGAGCTGCTCTCCATTTAAAAATAATATTTAGATGAGCAAACATGCAAAATCCTCTGAAAATAGATGATTTTGCTCCTTGTAACTTTAACTGAAAAATATGAAAGAAAAATATGAGAGAAACCTAGCCATAAGGCCAATCTATTGCAAGCAGGGACAGATGAGAGATTTTTCAAAATTAAACTGCTAGGAAAAGCAGTTGTGAGACAGTCTGTTTTCTTACTGGGGATGGGAGGAATTAGGGGTATTATAATTGAAAATGCATGCCCATAGCAACTAAAATTTTTTTTTAGGATATTCTTGTTTTGTTTTATAAATATCTTTTGAAAAAAATCAAAATGATTAACAATGGTTTGTAATTTTGGTGATCTTTCCAGTTCTGGTGGATTTAGTTCAAATTTTAAAACATTGCTTTACATGTTGTATATTTTTGCCCATAAAACATTCTCCAAATGGTAGTTATTTATGTGAATAAAAGAACAAAGCACGGAAATATGGCTTTTCTTCCTACTCCATTATTGAAACGGAATATGATCATTAGCCAGGGCTGGGGTTTAGTCGCAACACTTTGAAAAATAGCCTAAATGAATAGGTGTCAAATTAATCAAGAATGGAACGATTGCATTATTTTCAAAAACTATATATACCATTAGGGGGTTTCGGCTATAAATAGTTGTTATGAAGAAAAGAGGAGCTTTCATCTGAAAAACTTAGCATACGTCACCTCTTTAGGGCGTTAAAAAGATTGAGCGCTCAACAAGGATTTGTGAAAATCACGACCAGGGAAGCGGGATTATAATAACATCTCATGACTAAACCTGACCTTAGAGATTGATGCTGCTGTAACAGGGTCATTCTTCCACTGACTTAGTGTGGGTATGCCCTGCCTTTGTAACCTGGGAAAAGGGTCTCTGAATTCAAATCACAGAATTCCTTCCCATCTGCAAAGATACCTCACTTCCAAAGCAAACTTTATGTCATCCCAACTCCTTCTTCTGTTTTCTCTTTACTACTCAAGTCAGAGACAAAGGATATTTTCTCAGTCATTGATTTTTTTTCACCCTCTTGTGGTTAATAAGAATTAATCCTGGAGAGATCCTGCAGGTTGAAATGCATATACAATTCAGTTTTCATTAAAAAACAAAAAACAAAAAAACCCACCTAGTTTATAGTGGAATAGAAGTGGTTTCAATCACTTTGTCATGTGGTCCACATATCTAGGTATATTTTTAATTAAACACTAGTCCACCAATAAGCAAATAATAGAAGTTAGTGTAGAAGCAGTTGATCTCAGGCTGACAGTGCCTCATTTATCTTTGTCCTAACTAGACAATGGGAAATGACACTCTGCTGTTGTTTTCTATGCATTAAGATTTCCTCCTTAAACAAATGCAGTTGAGGTGGTTTGTTTCTCCACAGCCTGGCACACAGGCCAGTGGGCAGAGTTTTGTCTCGTCTTCATCCAGAGAGAGGATTAATCTTGGTGATGGTGCAAACGAAATGTATGTCTGGGGTCAAAGTGCATACTGCCTTTTGGGATCTGCATTACATTAATGTCATTTTTGGGTTCCTGACGTTAATCAAAACCAACACCATAAAGCGTCACTTAGCTAATTTGTGTATTATTGTCAATGTTACCATTAATTATGCGTTTGTGAGGAAAAAGAGGATTAATGAGATGTCACAGGTAATTTACAATGATCAGGCTCCCCAGGACATTAAGAAAACACTAGTTGGGTAAGATTACTATGCAATCATATGCAAGAAGCAGAGGTCTTTGCTGAGGCACCACACTGATACTGTCCATCACTATCAAAATGCCTCTTCAATCAGCAATTCCTAACTTTTACCGAACATGCTCATATTAAGTGTTTGCTTTAGCCAAAAGTACCCAGAATTCACATATTAATGGTGAGTCTTTTGTTCAGGTGTCTCCCACTCTAAGTACAGAGGATAAAGTTTGGTTTCCCTTGAAAGGTGGGCAGTCACAGACAGTTAATTCTCTACCATGCCCCATGAACTTGAGTTCACATTTAATATCCCTAAGACACCATTTTTGGTGGTCTGGATGGTTGTATTTAAATTAGACATACAAGCTCTCTGAACATTTTTTTCTCCCCCAACTTAGTCCTCAGAGTCATGTAAATAAATGAATTTTTGTGTTCTTTCTTTCCTTTTCTGGAAGGGACATGTAAATCTATAATGTAAGTATTATATTGGTATGATACATATGAGACAGCACCGAAGTGCTGTTCTATGGTCTGAAGAAACACAAGTGCTGGGCCTCCCTGGTCCAGGTGGTGAATTGAATCAAGCTCAGGGTGGGGGATCAGAAAGTGTTTGGCTCAGCCTGGGATCCAAGAACCAAGTTAAGTAGGAAGCTAGGAGTCTGGTAGCAGAGGTTCTGCTGGAAAGATATTGAAGTGTTAGAGCCAGGAGGCAGGCCAAGCTTCCAGGGACCAGCAGACAGAACGATGGAAAGAGCAGAGAGAAGAAGACCAACTCCGTGATATTTATTTAACAGAGCCGTCTTTATTTGTTGATCACACCCTGGGAGACATCATGGTAACTATGTTTATAGAACAGCAAAACCAGGCATGACCCATGGAGTTCAGAGCTCAGGGTCTACGGTACCTAAATCAGTTTTCTGTTGAAAAGGATTTCTGTGCCATTGGTTGCAAGAGGGTCATGGAAGCCAGCAGAGGTGGCCATTGGAAACACAGTTTGCTGCTTTGGTTTGAATTCTCCGTGAATTCATTTCATCTGAGCCTTAGTTTTAATTTATTCATGGACATGATTGTATATGATGAAACACAGGATTGTGAATATCTGTACTCCCACATATATGTGAAATCTAACTTTAAAGTCCAGCTCTAGGAGTCTGAGAAAGTTATTCAACTTCCCTCTGTATTAGTCTCCTCACCTGTGGAATTATAAAGCTTGGTCAACACGGTAATGAGGATTTAAGGCGATAATGAGTGTAAATCACTTAGCACAGGGCTCAGTACACAGTAGGGTTTAATAAGGTGATGGTTTTCAACCTTAAAATTTTATCAGAAACACCTGTGGAACTTCAAAAAATGACAGTTTTTTGGCTCACACTCCCAACCTATCAAATCTTCATGCTTATGGGCACTCTCAATGTGCAACCTAGGTGAAAACTACTGTAATCAAGTTTAGATGTGTTTATTGTTTGTTATTATCAGTTGCTGTTGTTCAAGTAGCTAAAAAGATTTTATCTGATGCATAGTCAGACCTGTATTTGGGTTATTATGATGCCTCAAAACCCAGACTTGAATTGTGCTATAAAATTCTATGAACTAAAGCTACATTGCAATCAGTATGTGTTTGTTCACGTGTGTGAAAGCATAGCCCGCATAAGTGGAAATGACTGGCCTTATCTGAAAGCTGAATTTAAGAAACGTAGCTCATGTAATAGACTAAAGGTCAAACCATAAGTGAGCTGAATTCAACCATCTATTAACAAATGAAAATAAAACATTTATTACATTGTTTACTCTCAGTTTTTTTATATTTATTATATATAGCAAGGGGATTTCCCCATTGGAATAAAATTTCACAAGCAGAAAGAGAGAAGGAGAGGGAACTTAAAGTAACAATGTTTTATTATTAATTTGGCATTGTTGGGCTGACCATACAGGTTGTGGAAATAATATAATTCATTTCTTCTTTTTTTATTGGCTCTACAAAGTGATAACTTAGCATACCTATTAGATTATCTTGTAAGTAACCTTTGCACTACTTTCTGAGTTGGTTGCTTTCCAGAAAGCAGTGTGCTCAGTGGAATAAACTCTGAGAGATTTTTAATAGCATATTGAAGGAGAACACACTAAAGTGGCCAGCTTTTGCTCTGGCCTTCAGCATTTTATGAGTTTGAAATTTCTTCCTTTATTATCATGGCTCTGACTAAAAGTAGAGACCTATCTATGAATGAACCTTATTCATATTCTTAAATTAAATGGCAATTTTTTTCCTTTTTCATCATAGAATATTGTGAAGTAGCTTTATCAAAATATTTTGGGCTAAAGAAGTTTGTTGAATGCTTAGATGTTATTCATAGGAGATCATTGTTTTTGGTATTGTTTTAAAATGGCAATATGAAGAACTGAGCATAAGACCCACTGGAAGGATTTAAGACCTTGTAAATTTGTCTATGCTCATGTTTTTGGTTTTCTTGCTGTTTCTGTTGTTTTTTGTTTTTATTTATTTATTTATTTATTTATTTATTTATTTTGTATATGCCTCACAGTGATCAGCGGCTGAATTGCTAAGGCATTTAACTAAAGAGTAGAAAATTGCGTTCAGGTACCCACAAAAATTTCTCTTCAATACAATTATGAAAATACTTCTCTCCAGACAGTAGTGGTGACTCATGCCTTTATTCCCAACACTTGAGAGGCAGAAGCCTGAAGATCTCTGTGAGTTCAAGACCAGCCTGGTCTACAGAGTGAGTTCCAGGACAACCAATGCTACATGGAGAAACTTTATTTTTAAAAGCTGAAACAAAGAAACAAACAAACAAACAAACCACTATCAACAACAATAATAACAAAACCCTGAAGACCTCAAGATTGGTGTGCTTTTATTTTCATGTCAAAGAAAAAAAATAAGTATCATAGCATTTACATCTTCTGAACTGCTGGTCCTAACATTCAGGTAATCTAGATCACAGTGGTTCTACCTTGTCAATTAAACATCATCAAACCCATCATTTACTTATGGCGTATAAAGCCATATACCTTTGACATTCCCAAATGAAGAGTCCTCTTAGGATCATCAGTTCACCAAGAAAGTCTAGGTTAAATACCTTTGAACAATAATGCATTCACAATGCATGTTAACTTATTAAATGTTTCTCTTCACCATTTATTTTGAATGTCTTCTTACCTGAGTCAAACACTAGCACTTCTTAACATTTTAGCTTAATAAAATAAACCCTGGGTAATATGGCCATAGACATTGTCAGGTTCTATCAGCTGCTATAATACCAGCTCTGTGGGAAATAGAAATTGTTAGAAGCATAGCCAGGTTGGTGGGTAATAACTCAGCAAAACTAAAAGATCAGCTGACACATTGGTATTGACATCTCAAGGATTAGATAGGGACCAAAATGAGAGACTCAATAACATTGGAGAAAAAAACTGGACACATTAAGAGAACATAGGATTAAGTATGAGAAACATGAGTTTCTTCAGAATTGAACTGTAAGGCAGTAGCAGTTCCTCTTTGATGTAGGCTTACTGCAGGGTTTGGGGTGATGTTCGGGGAAACCTTAAGGACATTTCTGGTAGACTTTCACTGCACCCTAAAGAAAACAGGAAATAATGCACAGTCTGCATAGCAACTCTGGCTAGAGTTGCTGGCTGTGGCTGCAGAAGCTTCTGAAGAAGTCAGATGGTTTTGAGAAGTTCTCGTAACACCATTTGATGGTGTTATTGGTGTAGTAGTTAACTTTCTCATTGCTGTGACAAAAGGTAACATAAGGAATGGTTTATTTGGGCTTTTGTTTTGGGGGGTAAAGTCTATTGTGTGGGAGGCATGGGAATGTCACAAGGCAGCTGGCCCCATCATATCCACACTCAGGTAGCAGAGAACCATGAGTTTTGTGACTCAGTTATCTTCCCCATGTCTCCTATTTGTAGTCTGGATCACCAACTTATGGGATGGTGCTACCCATGTTCAGGGTAGCTCTTTTTCCTCCCTACTTAAACCTCTGCAAATGCTGTCACAGACATGCTACGAGATATGTCCCCTGTGTGAATCCAAAGCCTGCCAAGTTGACAGTGATTAGGCATCATACTTGGTAATCTAATATTAGAGATTCTTCCTGGTTTTAATCAATTGGTCCAGACACTCACACAGTGGGGCTTGTAAGACTTAGAGAATGTACTAACAAGAAAAAGGTACATTGATATATCAAAGCATAGGAATGATAATATTCTAAACCAACCATTTTCCACAATTTTTTTCAGTTTTTTTTTATTTTTATTTTTAATTTACATTCCAAATCATTTCCCCTTTCCCGTTTCCTCCCTCCCCGAAAGTCCCAAAAGCTCCCTTCCCTCCCTCTTTTCCCCATTCAACCCCCTCTCGCTTCTCTGTCCTGGCATTCCCCTACATCCAGTCTTCCCAGGACCAGGGGTCTCTCCTTCCATCTTCTTAGAAATCTATTGATATGCGAATTGTGTCTAGGGTATTCCAAAGCATATGTCCTAGGGATTTTGGAAATATCAACTACTTTGGCCCATGGTACAAACTACACTGAGACTGATAGTGAAGAATGACTTTCAAACAAAAAAAATTTTTTTTTCCTGTGTGAAAAATGGTCTGAGTTTATAGACATGGCTGCTGCCCAATTTGTCTTTGAAGTTCCAGGACCTGACATTTCTAGCACATAATAGGCCAGAACTCAATAAATACTTATTGGATGAATAAATATTCAACTTGTAAGGTGGTCTGAAGTAATATGATTACAAGAAGAAAGGACAGCATAAATGTATTAGGAATATCCGGAGACCATGTCTTAAGCCATGTAACAGAATTGTGATGACAGAATACACGGGAAATCAGACAGGTCAGCATGGCATGGATGTGCACTTGCCCCTACAAAATGAATAGGTGATTTTCTTTAAAATACACACACACACACACACACACACACACACACACACACACACCAAAACAGAACAAAAGGCAAGTTTGGGGAGTGGAGAGGCTACTTAGTGGTCGAGATCATATGCCATACTGTTCTTGGAAAGGACCTGACTCCAGCTCTCTGCACTCACACCATGCAACTCACAAGCACTTATAACTCTAGTTTCTGGAGCTCCAATGTCCTCTTCTAGTTTCTTCAGGCTCCTGAATAATCATGGTACATACTGACACCCAGATAAACACATAAAATAAAAACAAATCTTAAGAAAAAAACAAAAAACAAAAACCAAGTTTGAGATTGAGTGCCCATGGATGTCCAAAGACTTTATCAGATCCTCTAAACTGCAGGTATGGATGGTTGTGAGATTCCAGGTGGGTACTGGGACCTGACCCAGATCCCCTGCAAGAGCAGAGAGTGTTCTTAGCTACGGAGCCATCACTCCAGCCTCTATGTTTCATATATTTCAATATATAATCCTATAGACAGTGACTATCACACTAGAATTTTAAATTTATCAAAATAAATAACTCTATTCTAAGATTAGGATAACTAGTTAATAAGACACAGCACAAAAGATGAATAAAACTAAGAAAATGTGGTATCCAAGAAACCATCTAGGAAGCCAAGCCTAACTAGTTCATAATATGACCATAACCATTATTTAAAATCTTTTGGTCTTTTCCATCTGTATGTAACTAGATTAGGATCCCCATTAAAAGTGAAACATAGGAGCTGGAGTGATTGCTCAGTGGTTAAGAACACTCACTGCTCTTGCTTGCAGGGGATCTGAATCAGGTCCCAGTACTCACATGATAGCTCACTGCCATCTGTAACAGCAGTTCAGGGGACCTGATACAGTCTTTGGACATCCATGGGCACAGTCATACACATACACATACAGTCACACACATTCATACATGCAGACAAAACACAGTTGCAAGAATAAATAAATCTAAAACAAAAGGCAAAACAGCTATTGTCTCATCTTCCACGATGTCCTACATGCAGGAAGGGATGCAAATATTCTGCAGGTTCTAACTTCCTTACCTGAATGTGCTGATCTTCCTTGTACATCTAAAACATAAAAAGAATACATATGAGGCTCTCACCCACTCTTTTCTATCCTCAAAGTGGTAGAATGATTGACTTTCCACACCCTAAATAATTCTCCTTTGCTTTTGCCTGGGACCTGTCACCCTTCTATACACTGGCTGGTTCTAATATTTATTTTGCTTTGTTTTTAGATTTCGGGATTTCTCTGCTGATTATCAACAATTGCCTCATTCAGATGTTTGGTTTTTATACAATGGTGAATTGAAGTTTGATTTCATTCAGCCTCCCAGTAACTTTTTACCATGACAGACTCGACAGAGTAGCTAGCTTTCTCTGGTAAGATCTCCTCACTTCCATGTGCTATCTTTCACAGCAGAGATAAGGGTGTGTTCAAACAGCATTTCCTTACAGTGTTTTCTCTCTCCCACACTCCCCCATCACCTTCCTTCACCTCTCTTTCTCTCTAATCATTCTCCTTGACATCATTTTTCAAAAACATGGGGGCTCTGAGGTTTTTAAGTTTGTAGAAATGAAGAAATGTGTTCTAGATGATTAGAAGTTAAGAGCTCATCGCACAAAAGATAACAAATAGGAAGAAAATGTGGTAATCAAGAAACAGATGAGATTTCAATATGATTCTTTTTCTCATTTTCTAAATTTGCATCTTCTTGCACTGAGACTTCTACTCACATATGACCAGCTATGCTGTTTTAAGAATGATTGTTTAAAAATAATTTGTTCAGAGGAATTTTTTCTTACAATCTAGATAGTTAGATTTCTCATTTATACTTATGTTTTTATAGATGAAATGACTGTGTAATTATCAATCGAGCAACAAATAAACTTAAAACTGACTATTGTGCTGAGAATTGTTTGGCAACTCCTGGGCAGTGTCTTGCACATGGCTTCTTAGGATTCTAAGCCTCACACCCCAGTTTAGCTACCCCTCACTCATATTCCCTGGGGTGAACTCAAGGCTCAATTCTAATGACTTGAATACAGCGAAAGCGATGAGCTCCACTTCCAAAATCAGGCTGCAAAGGAGCCATGATTTCTGACTCTTTCTCCTTTCTTCTTTCTCAGACTTGCCCTGAAGTCAGCATTGAGGAATTGTAAACCTAGTGGGCAGCCCAACTGGACAATGAATGATACTTCCCAAAATGGCCAGGAGTGACCCAAGACCCACTTCAGACCAGGAGCAGACCTGGAAACAGGTTTTTCCCTAGTCTACCTTTGAGATCCAGTCTCTGATGACATACTAGTAACAAGGTCATGGAACAATCTGAACAAATACAAATTGTTACAAATAAAGCATGCCTGGTTGAAAGCCAGTTTTATTCTGAGCTGTTTTGTTATGCAGCTACACATAGCTGATACAACTCTTGCCACCCAGACATAGTTTGCTGCTTGGATGAAAATGTGGGCCAGGACCAGTCAGATCTTGAACAGTGTGTGAGAAAAAGCCTCAATTTTGAACACCTGACAAAGTTTCATCTGGGTCTTATAAATTATATCTAATGAGAGCATATTAACAACAAAACGTTCAGTTAGCTTTGATAGTATTCTCAGCAAAAATGCCAAGATAAAGATGTCTTCAATGTTGCACATGCTAAGGCTGGAACATTGTGATTTCCCATGGTGGCATCCTTTTATGTGCATAGTTTCTGTCTCCTTGGACTTATAATGGGCACCACATATAGCAGATGTGGACACCAACTTGATCTGAGACAGGATGCTCTTCCACTGCTCTAAATGAAGTTCTGAACCCCTAGGGACTTTTTATAGGTATTTTACTCCACTTTGTGCCCATGAATGTATGATCACACTTCCCTTTTCTCCTTAAGAGAAGCAAAGCATGACACCTTCTACTTTAAACTTTGGTTCCACTGGCTCAGGAATTCTTATCATACATAGATTCTGTACATAAGTTGTGTAAAACTTTCTCCCGAATATGGCCATCCGATATTAAAGTAAAGGCAAATACCCTTTTGCAAAGCCTTGAGCTAAATCTATTTTAGTATTTTTGCTTGTATTATTGAGGAAAAAAAATCGTTACCTACCCTTAAGGAATTCTTGTTCATGTATAATGGAGAAAAAGATGCTTATAATTTTAAGTGTCTAAAGATATTTGAATCAAGACAGTTAAGGGTATAAAATTATGTTGTTTAATAGATAGTATCATTTGAAAGTGAATATGATTAAATATTTTCACATGTTGATAGTGCATGTATGCAGTCTTATCCCTAATATAACAGTACTCATTTTTTATTTCATTGCACTGAAGATGAAATCTAATTGATGTATGCCTGGAAATGGCGTTTAAATAAATGAAATTTAAATAAAAAATATAAGCAGTTAGATATGGGTTACAAACTAGAATCTTTATAAAGCCTTAAGTTAAGGCTTAATGAAATGGGGGGGGGACCATAGGACAGTGCTTTTGATTCTACTGGCTTACATTATTTACCAGGTTTTGAGGGGTTAGTGGTATTGAGGTACATGTTTCTAGGACCAATTATTGCAGCTGTCACTTGTTGATAGGACACATATCCCTCCTTTAAAATTAACAACCTGAGAGAATGCTCAGTAATTAGGAACTCAACTTGCTTTTACAGAGGATCCAAGCACAGTTTCTAGCACCCACTTTTGTCAACTTATGACCACCTGTAACTTCACCTGCAGGCAACCTGACAACCTGTTCTGACTTCTTCCAGTATTTGTATATACATTTGTATATCCATCTTCCCCCTGAGCCACATAATTAAAAAATAAATCTTAAAGAAGTATAAACTGTATAAATAAAAGTCATCACCACGACAGTCCTGTATGTGAGTAGGATGACATGCTTGCTATGTGATAGGCTTTGAAGAGAGACTCTGATCTGAAGTGTCTCTCACTTTCTGGCACACCACAGAGTTCTAAGTTCCAAGCTGTCTTGTAATCTTAAGGGTTTTTCAACAAGCTACACATTTCCACCAGGTTAAGCCTGATCCAAAGAGGACTTAACGGGTAGCTCATTAGCAGGGATTAATTAGTCTATTTGAATAATTGTTACTCATTGTTATGCAGCAGAAGAAAGGTCTTGGGCAATATGACACAGTCTAGGTCAGGTTTGACAGCAGTGGTTAAACTGAACAAAGTGTACTTAGAGTTACTAAAGAGGGTACCCCTCTATCTCTGCTCCTCACATGCAGACATTCTGAAAGTTTAGGAGTGGAGGGACCAGGTCATACCAAAATAATGACATAATTGCCTATGGCTGGCATTTATTATTTTTTCTATTTTAAATACAAACTCATCAAGAAAGATGATATAATTCATTTCTCTACAGGGAGACTTTCTGTTATATGAACACCTTAGTTTTAATGACAACTTATTTTTTAATAGGTTGGCTGTGATGATGGCTTTTCAAGAGAATATTCTTTGATTTCATTGTTATAGTCTCTATAATTTATTAATGGGTTTCAAGTTTGTAAAATTGGACCCTCATAATTCTTTTTTTTGACATTCTTTTTTTTAATTGAATATATTCTTCATTTACATTTCAAATGTAATACCCCTTTCCGGTTTCCCCCCCCATAACCCCCTACCCATCCTCCCACCCCCTGTCTCCAAGAATATGTTCCTCCACCCAAACCACTCCCATGACCCCCACTAGATTTCCCCACATTGGGGCCTCTATTGAGCCTTCACAGGACCAAGGACCTCTCCTCCCACTGATGCTCGACCAGGCATTCCTTTGCCAATCTTTTGGCTGGAACCATGTGTACCCATTGGTTGAAGGCTTAGTCCCTGGGAGCCCTGGGTTGTCTGGTTGGCCAACATTGTCGTTCTTCCCATGGGGCTGCAAACTCCCCACCCCCAGCTCCTCCAGTCTTTCCTCCAACTCCTCTATTGTGAACCCCACGCTCAGTCCAATGGTTAGCTGCTAGTATTCACCTCTGTATCTGTAAGGCCCTGGCAGGGCCCCTCCAAAAGACAACCATAACAGGCTCCTTTCGGTTCTCATTTCTTGTCATCCATAGTAGTTTCGGGGTTTGGTGACTGTTTATAGGATGAATCCCCAGGTAGGACAGTCTCTGGGTGGCCCTTCCTTCAGTCCCTGCTCCATGCTTCATCTCCATAGTTGTTCCTGTGATTGTTTTGTTCCCTTTCTCAGAGGAACCAAATCACCCCCACTTTGGTCTACTTTCTTCTTGAGCTTCCTGCGGTCTGTGAATTGTAACATGCTTATTTTGAGCTTTTGGGCTAATATCTACTTATCAGTGAGTGCATACCATGTGTGTTCTTTTGTGATTGGGTTACCTCACTCAGGATGACACTTTCTAGTTTCATCCATTTGCCTAAGAATTTCATGAATTCATTGTTTTTAATAGCTGAATAGTACTCCATTGTGTATATATACCACGACCCTCATAATTCTTGATCATTATTTTTCCTCTCATGGACCTCTAAAATGAATTAATTAACCCATCATTAAAACAATGAGCTAGGCCATCATGGACCCTCCACTCACTGTGATGATGAGGTGTCCTTCCATCTGGCACTGTGGTTGTCCTCAGAGCAGTCTCTTCCTGGTTAACAAAGTCATCCTCCCAAGTCTTCCTTTCACTGTTCTATTGCTTTGCCTTTTTATTGAATATTTTTATTCGCACATATTCTTTTTAGATAATAATGGTTTCAGTATGACATTTCATACGTGTACATAGGATATTTTGATCATCTTCTCCCCTCGTTCCTCTTGTTCTCTCTTCACTTGTGCCAATCTTCTTGCCAAGCAGGTCCCTTTTACTTTCCATGTCATACTTTTTGTGATCCATGCTTTCATTAGGGTTGTATTACAAGAATATGGCACCATACCAGTGGCTATACCACCGAAGCAGATCTCTCTCCTCCCACCAACCATTACTACACCCCACTAGCTGGGGTGCTGATGGGGCCAATCTTGTGTAGATATTGTGCAGGCAATCACGGCTGCAGCCTGTCTTGTGCAGATCTTGTGCAGGCAACTAATCACAGCTGCTTTGAGTTCAAGTGTGCAACAGCTACAACATGCTTGGAAGTAAGCTTTCTGCATCACTCTTTCTGCTTTCTCTGGCCCTTACAGTCTTTCTAACTCTCCTTCTCTGAAGGTCCATGATCCTTGTGAGATTATAGATGTCTCACTTATGGCTGGGCATTTGGTTGTCATTTATTCTCTGTTGTTTGATCAGTTTTGAGTCTCAGTAAGTTACTGTTAACCACTGCAAAAAGAAATTTCTTGGACCAAAGCTAACAATTTTCTGATTTTTAAAAATTGCTTCATATAATCTGAATGTATTTCCAAAATATATGAACCTATTTTTCATTTTAGTTATTAAAATTTTTATTTATTTTATTTTATGTGTACATATATGTGACTGAGTATATGTATCATGAGCATTTTTGCATGCATGGGTGGTGGTCAGAAGTATAGGATCCCCTAGAACTGGAGTCAGAGATGTTTGTGAACCAACATATGGGTGCTGGGAATCAAACCTAGGTCTCTGTAAGAACAGCAAATGCTCTTAATCACAGAGTCATCTCTCCAGCCCCTATTTTAGTTATATTCATTTTTAATTTTAAAATGATTCATGCTTTATGTAGATATTTGTGACTTATCTTTAACATAAACCTTTATAGGCAAGTCATATTGTACATATTAATAATATACATTCGCTCATGTGATCATACAAATCAAAGTCACTTAAGATCAAGAGGCTTATCATGGCTCACAGTTCAGTCTCCTACAGTGAGAACAATATAGTATCTGGAATGGCTCAGTTGTGGTAGTGCGGGATTGTAACATGGTTTCTTCATCTCTGTGTATCATGAAGCAGAGATCTGGACCAGAAGTAAGGTTAGGTATAGCTCCCAAAGATCCACCTCTAATAACATACATCAGGTGTCAAAAGACTTTAGCTTCTCTAAAATGTATCAGTTAGCTAGAGCCCAGATTTTCAAACACACAAACCCATAGAGGACGTTTTCAATACTAAATAATAAACATGAAGTATAATAAAAACTATTTTGAAATTTAAAGTCACAGAGAGAATACCCCTTTTCTTTCTTCCTGGTTCCTTCTCCTATCCAGTGCCCTCCTTGCTTTTTTCTCCCCATCCCTGTTGTTAATCTTGCTCTGTCTCATGCTCTCAGGATTTGCAAGAGAAGAACTGTATGATACATTGACACCTGCAAGTACAGCAAGTGCCTCTAAGTGTTTCTCTGACAGATTTTTAGCTTGTGCTCTCTCTCGTCTTTATGCTACTTGCCAGAGGACACTGGGAAAAGGGCTAGCACTGTGAGAAGTACAGATGGAAAGTAAGCATCTTTTGCATTAAATAGAGGTGTGCATTTATGAGGAATTGCCATACTACTTTAGTATAAAGTCTGTCATTAGCTGAAGGACTTGTCAGACAGCCACTTTTTGGCACCCATCCCCAGACTCTACACTTCATTACATCTAGATGGAGCATAGTGATTTGCATTCAAATCAGTTTCTAGGTTATGCTGATACTGTCACACTTTACCTAAGAGATGTGATTTTGATCTATTACACACAGGCCCCAGCTCTCTATACCAAACACTGTTTAAGTGTGCCAAGATAAGCACCTATTACAATTACGCAATAGATCTTTTTGTATCATACATAATTTTTCTCAGATTTCCAGCTCATGGGAACTTAGTAAATTCTACAGAACGCTTTCTTGTATAATAGCATGGATGGACCAGGAAGGGATGATCTAAGAAAAATAATGACTTCACTCAGAAGTCCTTACAGGCAGTTTTGCTAGGGAGCAGTGCATCTTCATGGCATGTCCTACACAGCTGCATACTCGGTTCTCCTCTCCAGTTCATAAACACTACTGATTTGCATATGCTAGGCTGCTACACTCTCCCCACAAATCTCTTTTCTTAGCTTCTGTCAAAACAAGACTTTAAAAATATTTACCAAGTTGTAATAAACAACATTCCTCAAATATGCTGTATACATTTTTTTTAATTAAAAATCCTCATGAAAGGCAACATGAGCTTTTTATTTTTACACATTAGTCTCTGTACCTTTGCCAACAGAAGCAAACTATATGGTCAGTGTGGATCATGAAAATAGAGATGTTTTATATTTAATCTGAAGAATATGTATACATATATATGTATATATATGTTATTTAGATTTAGATAGATAAAAATATCATCTTTCCAGGAAAACCTGTTCCTAGTACACAAGGTTTATATTTATTCAGCACCCTGAATGAGGTTTTATAAAGTGAATGGGAATAAGACAGATCAAATCATATTGCCTGTAACAAATAATAGTCATGCTAGTTTCTTACATTTGACATGATGTTTAATTTGTTTATTAACATGAAAAGTTTAAAGTAAGAACTCAAATGTATAGTAAACATTTCGACAGCGAATTCCTTCTGTACCATGACTGAGACGTGTGGAATGTTGGACAATGCATCTGTGAGGTACAGGTGGCCCTAAGCCCCCTGACTATGCACCCTGTGAATGTCCTAACAGCAATGGCACACAGACTGTATTTTCAGGGTTTATGAGCTGATGGATTACCTGCCCCAGAGTACATAAGAAACAGATACCAGGATAAATAGCAGAAGAATATACAGTATGAATTAAATATAAATCACTGGAAGATAATAGGTAAGAATTTCTGATGATTTGCTTTGCACAAAAGCCACTATTTCAGTAACCTGAAGGCCATTATATAGAAAAATGTTCTACTTGTATCTGTGTCTCCCCCACCTGTGTTTTTTATCTATATTAATTCTGTCATTTCTCTCTCTCCACCTTTTTCCCTATTGTTTTTCCCTCTCTCTCTTTTCTTCCTTTTTGTTCTGTGGATCCCGTTTTGGACTTTGTCTCCTTATTGTCTCTCCTTTTAGGCCAAGCACCATCTATGCAGTGGTGTAGGCGATGATAAATAACATGCCAGACTCTCCCCTGGTCTGCCTCAGGGAAGGGAAGCAAGACAATGTAACAGTGAATGAAGAAAAGGAACTCTGGAAGAGATAGTTTGCCATATCACTCAGTGGTAGAACACACCTAGTCCACATGAGGTCTTGGGTTCAATCCCTAGAATTGAAAGAAACAATAAACACAGATGTACCCTTCCCCCAGCCTTGAGCTGGCTAATCAGACCTTGTTTGCCACAGTTGCCTAGCCCACCTGGGGTGGAGTCTTCTGAACAGGTGGAATTCTCCACATCCACAGTATTCCTGCAAAAACAAAGACTGCCTGCTGAAGCTTGTTGAAACAAGAATTCAGCTGAAACTAAGGATGGGTCTTTACCTATATAAACTCAGAACTGAAAATTAAACTTTGAGCCTTAATCAGAACTTTTGTCTTGGATCCATTCTTCTTTCACACCCCTACCTTAATTCCAACCTCCCTTTCATGTAAACCCAGTTTGCCTGTGACTGCTGGATGTTTACACATGGAAACCAAAAAAAAAAAAAAAAAATTTAAAAAAAAAATAGGGGACTGGAGTGACAATTTTGAATTTTTGGTTTTGTAGCAGAACACAGAAATATTATGAGACTGTGCTTTCGTTTTAATCCCTGGTGTGGGATCTGAGGCTGCTTCAGATTGTTCACAGCAGCTGACTATGATTTGTCTTGTGCTGTCTCAGGGGTGTGATTTTTGCCAGAGGGGCAGATAGTTTCTGTGATTGTGTGATGTTTGAAATTCTGAGCACCTTTCAGAGACTACATACATGCTAGGACTCTGAGAGGCCTGGTGAGTTGTTGGTTAGTTGTTGGTGGTCCAGTTTGTAAAATAGGCACAAAGAAGAAACAACAACAAGAAGAAATTAGATATTCTGGTGGGGAAGACCAACCTTGGTTCAAGGAACTCAATACACCTAATCAGCAGGAAGTACTCTAATGATAGCATTACCCCCTTTCAAACCCCTGACTGTATTCAGGAATATTTTTCTGTTCCTCTCTATTCCATTTTTCTGTCTTATTTAGTGTTGGGATATTGAAAGGGTGGAAGAAAAGGAGTGGGAGAAAAAAAAGAACCCATAAAGTATCAAAAGACAGCTACAAGGGATGAATGCTATGGTTTATCTTTAAGCCGGTGTCAGATCATCTAACTTGAGCTTTCTGCTCAACTTATTCTCTGGTAAACCAGGCTCTCCATGTAGTATCACCTATACAATTGGCTCCTGAAAGTGCCTTGCTATGTGTACTTCCAATTGCTGTCAGCATTTTGGCTATATTGATCAACAGCAAAAAATATTCCTAATTTCAATCAACCAATCCTGAATCAATCCATTCATTCACAGATTCTTTCGAGAACTTACAAAATGCTGAATGTATCATTCCTTTATTCCTTTAAAGGGAAGGCCAGAGATCTTTAACATGAAAGTAAACTGAAATATTTTCTTGTTCCTCCTGGATTTCTTTACTCCTTCCATGAAGTGTCCTGTCATTCATTTCTTCAGCCTCTCTCTTGCTCATTCTTTAGAAATAACTTAGAAGCATTTTTTTTTGAATCTTTGCTCACCTTGAAAAGGTTATGTGTTTCATGTTCTCAAAGAACTTAAGAAATGCCACGCTTCTTTTAGATCTCACATTTGCTCTTTGCGTGGTTGGTTTTTATCTTGCTTTATTTTAAAAAAAAAACATTTTTAACAGTTAAATTATGCTTTTTGTGGCATTCTTCGAAAAGGCAGATAAGCTGAATAAAGGAAAGGTTAGCCATAGTTTCACTCCTCAGAGATAGCTGTTGTTACTGTCTTGATGTTTTCTCCCACATACTTTTTTTTTTAAATTTATAATTTATACTGTAAGAACAACAAAAACAAAATTCTATTGTATAGATGTCCTAGTCTGGTTACTATTGCTGTGATAAAGACCATGACCAAAAGTAACATGGGGAGGAAATGTTTCACTTGGCTTACAAGTTATAGGTCATTCCTAAAGGAAACCAGGCAGGAACTCGAGGCAGGAACTGAAGCAGCAGCCATTGGGGACACTGCTCACTGGCTTGCTCTTCATGCTTTATCAACCTGCGTTTTTTTATAGCCCAGGATGCCTGCACAGAGTTGTACCATTCACAATGGGCTGGAACTTCCCATATCAGTTGGTAATAAGGAAAATGCTTGCCAGATTTGCTTAAGGACTAATCTGTCTTGAAACATATTGCCAAGTGAAGTTTTCTCTTCCTGGAAGAGGGAAACAAAAACCGACCAGCACTCTAGATTGACTAAGTTTTAGCATTTTTACAGTTTTTTTTTTTGTTTAAATTTTATACCTTATTTTGTGACAGCCAGTCTTTGTAGAGAGCTGAATTTTATTTTGTATCTAAATTGATCATACCCTCTAATGAACAACAACAACAACAACAACAACAAAAAACCCCAGCATTTAAAATAGTAATAGTTTTTATTTGTACATTCTTTAAGTGGTTTTATTTGGATCCTCACATAACACAATGGGTCAGATAACTTTCACATCAATTTTATGCACCTCTGTGGCATAATGTCATCCTTCGGCACCCAAGTGGGTCATAGGGATGCAATGGCTTGAAACTGCTCTAATATCTGGATTTACTGTCTATCTAAATATTAACAGCAGCTGTATTTATATGGCAAAAATATGGATGGCTTTTTAAAAACTCACCATTGGCATTTGCCAAAAATGTTACAGGACACATATCTTAGCTTTGTGATCATAATGTTTTGGGGGACATTAGGATCAATTTTCTTCCCTTGTTTCTTTTAAAAACTATAGATTTAATTCTTGTCTGATTATTTCTAAAGTTAGAAATAACATTAATTTTTTAAAAAAATTATAGTATCATTGTTTCGTTTGAATTGAGCTTTGTACATATACAAATATGAATTTGAGAAAAATGGTAACTTTACTGTTTAATATCTCCTTTTCAGGAATATACTTTTTCTTTTATACATTTCAATGCATTTTCACATATCTTCCTGTAGGTCCAACATATGTTGCCAATAAGGTGATTAATTGCTGTGGTCAGAAGGGCTGTGTATCTCCAAAGTTCCTATGTTGATGTTTCCACCCTCAAGGCAATAGCGTTTGGGGGCGGGGTCTTTGGGGAGGTGATTGGGTCAGGAGCATGGGCCCCTCATTAATGGGATTAGTATCCTCATAAAACCAGCCCCAGGGAGCTGCTTTGCCCTTTAGCCATGTGAGAACACAGCAGGAAGGCACCATCCCTGGGCCAGAGAACAAACCCTCAACAGACATGGAATCTGCTTATCTCTTCTCTCAGACTTCTCAGAGTTCAACACAATGACAAATTAGTTTTATTGTTCTCATGCTCCTTAGTTTATAGTATTTTGTTATAGCAGCCCAATTGGACTAAGACATTGTGTTTTTATTTTATTGCCAAATGTATATTTTCCTATCTTCTAACTACATATTGCTTGTCTATGAGAAATTTGTGGCTTAAAAAAGCCCTTTTGTATATGTAATACAATTTTTGGAATCAAATTTTATAAAATCTGAAAAATTCTTCCAGAGGGGTAGTAGGGGGAGAGAAGGAAGAAGGAAGGGAGAGAGAGAGAGAATAGATAAATATTGGGTTTTTAAAAAGTGAATACATAAAGAGAAAAGTATGTTCAACATGATTTAAACATTGTATAGTGTATATAAGTTTGAGATACCATATGACATTCCTTTAATATTTACAGGTTTGAATGTTTTTATATAAGAGCTAAATAAATTTAATTTATACTTTTTGTTAAAAATCCAGATATTCAATGTGCTATACTTCTGATGCTTTCATAGATAGGAAAATATAAGATATAAAGAAGTGAGGTGGGACTGTGGTTCAGTTGATAGAATATTTGTCTTACACGCACAGAGCTTTGGGCTTAATCCCAGAATCACATAAAAACTGGGTGTTCTGGCACATGCCTATAACCCAAGCATTCAGGTAGAAGGACCAGAAGTTCATGTTCGCTAAATAGTGAATTCCAGGTTAGTCTGGGGTGTATGAGTCTTGAGTCTCTATCTTTAAAAAAAGGAAAGAGAAAAAAACAAAAGAAAAGAATTGAAAAAGATACATTTGTCATTCTATGTTTATTTAATATTGATTCTCTTGTATATACTACTAATGATGCACCATAATAATTTTGTTTTATTTTACTAATAGTAGTATCTTGTAATATTGAATTATATCTCTCTGAAGCTAGCCAGAGTATAAGAACAATGTTCAATGAAAAAACAGAAATGATTTTGCCATATTCTTGTCATGTATAAGTGACAAGGATCTCAATTTAGTTTCCTCTTTAGTCATGATTATTTATTATTGATGTAAATCATCTTCTCTCATGAATAAAATACTGAAATGAAACAAGTTAAGTAAGTATTTGCTTTGGCTCATAGTTTAAAAGGTTAAGTTCATCGAAGTGGAGAAGGCACACCTTTCAGACCTAGGACTCACATTGTAGGCATGACTATGCCATCAGCCCTTGATTCCCCAGTCACTTCCTCCCAGTCTTAATAGCAACAAATCAAGACCAAGGTGCACTCTACACCACCGAAAATGGCTGCTGGTCATTTGTAATGTTCCTATGTTAATGTATATTGGGTTTTGACACTAAAAATTAACAGAGATAGATTCTGGAGAGAAACTCAACCTGAGTGTATTTTATATATCATTAAGGATTTTAAGGAAGGCACCTGAATATTCAAATGTCATCACTGGCAAGATTGATGTTTTATTTTAATCACAGTGATAATGGAAGTATTTACATTTTCCATAAAATACTTAAAAATCTGGTGAGACGTCTGATCAGGGTCTTTGTGACCTGTTGGCTTTATCAAGAACTGGAAGACTGTCAGTCTTAGGGAGTTGAAAGGCAACAAGGAAAATGGGGAGTGACTTGAAAGCTGAAGTTGCACAGTGCCTTTTAGTACCTGTGAGGCCTGGGGAAGTGTCTCCAGTGATTATCAGAGCATCTATGGTAATAATCATAGATTTCCTGTTGTGCAAAAGCAAAACACTTCTTGCTTCATCTGACCCAAGTTTCCAGTCTTCCAACATGCCTCCCCTCTCCTTGCTCAGCCTGCTCTCAGAAAACCATTACTCTACTCTTAACTACTATGTACATTAGGGGGACTGTAGCTGTCATTAATATAGCGAATGCTTCAGAAAGCTTGATTTGGAATGTGACATAAAGAAATGATAAATAGAGGATGGAGAGATGGATCAGCAGTTAAAAGTCCTTGTTCCTTTTGCAGAGGACCTGGATTGGAGACCCAGAACCTACACAGTAGCTCCCCATCATTGATAACTCCAGTTACATGGGATCTTACATCATCTTCTGACCTCTGTGGGCACCAGACATGCATGTACCTACATGAAGAAATGATAAACATCTGAGGAGGCGGATCATTTGTAATTTGATTTGAGCACTATATAAGATTTCCATGTATCAAAATATGTTAAAAAAAACCCTCTCTAATAGATAAAATTTTTGTCTGTTTCTGTTAGACAAAATTAATTGTAAAAATGGGGGAAAGTCACAATAGTCATGTAAATGCTAGCATAAGTGTTTGGTGCATGTTAATTTCTCAACTCAACTTTCCCACTTATATGCAGTACTGAAATGCCTCTGGACACCAAGGACATGGAGACAGTTGAGGAAAATAACAATGAAAGAATATGTTTTTTGTCTTAGAAAAACAAACAAAAAACCAAAACCAAAACTAAAAACAACAAAACAAAACCAAAAAGAGAGTTTGTAAGTAATGCCTTCAATGGCTTCCAGATAGTCTCATTCTAATAACTGATATGAGGTACTTGTATTAACATGGATTGGCCAAGCTAAGTAATGTTTACCTCTTTAGTGTACTTTTTATGATGCATTTTTTAGATGATTTATTTAAAAACTGTAACTGTAGACAATAAATTGATGGGAAATTAAATGAAGACAATTTGAAATTAGTGATTGTGATTAGAAAAGTATTACATATTTTTTTACGTTGTCTTGCTATTGTCCAGACGTTAGAAAGGTAAGAACCTTCCCTATGATCTTGTCAAACTTTTTATCCATTGCAAACTTAAATTAAGTTGTTTAAAATTAATATCTATTTTTATTTACAAGAGTGCATGTATGGTTGTAGAAGTGTGTGCTAGCTGTGTGTATGTGGGTGCCTGTGTAAGCCAGAAAACAGCACTGGATCCCTGGAGCCAGAGTTATAGGCTGATGTGAGCATTGACACTGGGTATAGAACTCTGGTCCTTTGCAACAGCAACAAGGACTCTAAATCACTGAGCCATCTCTCCAGCCCAAGTAATGCTTTCGAAAATAATTCCCGATTATATGTAAAAGGGAAATACGTTATGAGTGGTAACCTAATGCTTAAATGTATTTGTCATAGGAAGAATTATATTTGTTAAGTATACAGTCTGCATTGAAACATGCAAGTTATCAAACAGTGAAACAAAAGAACGAAAATGCTTTCACTACACACTGTTCAAAACGAAGGGTTGAGAGCTTATGCTTTAGGCAAACCTGTGGATAAGACTTGCTTGTGAAGCCAGAGTAAAGCTCAGGACAATGTTCTCTTGTGCATATTGTAAATGTTCAGTGTATTAAATCCACTCACCTTTTAACTTAGTCCATGTATTCATCCATCCCCATCCATCCATCCATCCATCCATCCATCATCCATTCATCATTCATCCATCCTTATGCTCATAGCTTTATACTTAAAAATGTTAACAACTTTTAAGTTTTTTTAATACAATAAATCTAATTATCTAAACTAGGTATTATCATCTTTTTTTATTTCCAAACATATGTAGACTGTTCAGTAGAAATCTCTGTAAGAGCTCCAAGCACTCTGAACCACTGAGCTATTTTTTTTTCCATTCCCTCAAAGCTTTCTAATGAAAGGAAATAAAAAGGCAGAATTTTAATCAAAAAACAGTATTGTTTACAGCAGTGACACAGTTAAAATTAGCAAATGTTCAAATAAAGGACCTGGCTACTGTGCTTGTAATGTCCCCAGTGGATTGAATAGTACACATTAGCCAAAGGGAGTATTACCGAGAGACAAAGTTTCAAAGACTGTGAAATGATTTTTGTGTATTAATGTCTCAAATTTAGAATATAAATCACATGATATACATACACAATTAAAATGCTATACAAATTAAAATCCATACCTATACATTAAATAGTATATTTATTTCCTTAGTGCATTTTATATTCATTTTTTGCATCAATTCTTAATAATGCATATATTTTTGTAATTATGTGGATATTTTCAAATCATTGTACAGAAATAGGGTAGGAATGCCTGCTTTGAAGGTAGTTAATAGTGATGCCTGATACTAGACACAATGCATACATATCCCGTGACCTTCATACTTACCTTGTCCAGTCCTCACAACAGACTACACTTCCTGACACTTATAGGAGGAGTGTACCATCAGCCTCATTTTAAAATTCAAGCTGAAAGCTCACATCATTAGCCTTGTATGGTGCAGAGAAATCATGCTCTGAGGAGTTAATCATGAGCCTGGATATGGAGCTAATAATCACTTCACAAAGCCATGGTCAGATAATATACATCTAGTTCTTACCTGGTGTTAACATGCTGAGAGCTTTTGTGTGTGCACATCTGTGTGCATACACATGCACACACAGAGAGGGTAGTAGTAATGGGGGCTCACAAGGTCATTTTAGGGTGTTCAAAGAATTATCTCCTGGATGAGAAAAAATGATGTTATAAGTGGTTTCTAAGCAATGAGCTAGGACAAACAAGTTGGCAGTGTCTGAATGTAGATGTTCCATTCAACATAAAATTTCTGAGATATTGGTTTACATAGCTCTTTAATTTTGGAAATATTGAAACAGAATCTGAATGGCCAGTCATATATCGGAAATATTCTACATGGAAGGTTTAGGTTGAATGAGTTTTTATAAGATCTACTTACTTAGAGTCCAGAAGTTCTTTATAACATTTTTGCCATTCATTTATATTTTTTATCTTGTTAAACTTCTAATTATTTTTCACATTTTCCCCACACATGACATTATCAAAAGCATTCCTTTCTCTGCTGCATACACTGTCCGCATAGGTGCCTTTAATTGGAAAGGAATATTCTTTCCACTTTCACAGCTAGGAACTTTTTAGTGCTATTGCAGACCGGGTTTTAAGTGCCCATTACACATAAATTTGAGCTTTGAATGAACCTGATAAGATGGATGTTGTC
Source organism: Tokudaia tokunoshimensis (assembly GCA_036184795.1). NCBI lineage: Eukaryota > Metazoa > Chordata > Mammalia > Rodentia > Muridae > Tokudaia > Tokudaia tokunoshimensis. The sequence goes on along the minus strand of BTHU01000004.1, from coordinate 90,190,709 downwards.
CAAAGAAATCAAAAATGATCCCTTTACTGTGAGATGGGGCAGGTGGTGTCTCAGAGGCCTGGTCTGGGCAACAGTTTACAATTCGAAGCCAATGAAGGCGGAGGCAATTAGCAGAGGCGATGCTTACGGGTGTCCAAGGTCGGTAGAGAAGGTAAACAGTCTGGGGACAGTTGCCAAAAGCAAATGGAACAAAACAAGGGGAGTGAACCAATTCTCAGAGCTGAGAGGTAGGAAGCAAGAACAAATGATTTCCTGGATGAACTAGAGTAGTAAATGAAGGCAACCAGGGAAGAATTCTCTATTTCGGATTTCTGATGTTGCTATTACTACTGTCCTAGAGCATGGCTCTGACTGGGAGAGAAGCTCACATTCATGCTAAATTCGTGTCGACATGCAATGGTGTTGATTTATTTACAAGTGTTTATTCATGGGTTGGGGAGATAGTGTCTCATGCATACATGAGTGCTTGAGTTTGATCCCCAGAACCCACGTAAAAATGTCCAGGTATGGTGGGACATGCTTATAATCCCAATGGTGCAGAAGCGGAGACTGGTGAAATCCTGTGGCTTCTTGACCAGCCAACCTAGCCTACTGGTGAGTTCTAGTCACACTTAATGTCTAAAAATGTCAGATGAATGGTTATTGAGGAAGTATGCCCAACTTAGACTTCTAGCCCACACACACACACACACACACACACACACACTCATTACCTCCCATGAATACATACTCACTCTACTAAATAAACAAACTTAAAAATGTTTATTGAATGCATCTGATGAACAAATGATTTTAGTATAATGAAACATGCAAAAAAAAGAAAGAAAAAGTGAAAATAGGAATAACAGAAGCACAGATCCTGTTCTCAAAGGCATTCATTTCAGAGACCGGGGATGTTACCCTACTTGCATAATGCTTGGTCAGCATATACAAGACCCTGATTTACACCCAAGAACCAAGCAATGAAAAGAGAACTTTCTTTCTTTTAAGCTTTATGTTTAGTTATGTGTGTGCACGTGTGACTGTGTGTAGGTATGTGCATGTGTGCCTACATATAGCTATGTGCGACTGAGTGTAGGCATACACAGAGGCCTGAGGGAAGACCCTCTGGAGCTGGAGTTACAAGAGGCGGTAAGCCACCTCATGTGGGTGCTGGGAGCTGAATCCAGGTTCTCTGCAAGAGCAGTTCAAGCTCTTAATCCATGAACTGTCTCTCCGGAGACAATGGCTTGCATTCTGATAGGGATACAAAGCTATAAATACAAGTTGAATAGAAATGTTATCTGTACGTAATTATATGCAAATTAAGTGGGGAGATAAATTTGATTTACACCGAGTTAGGTAAATATGTATGAGAAGAATGAAAGTATGAGAAGAATGAAAATAACTTGGAAGACAGAATCTCAAACTTTTCTAAGAATATGTTAATGGGGAACAGGGGGAGGGAAGAGGGCTTATGGGACTTTCGGGGAGGGAGGAACCAGGAAAGGGGAAATCATTGGGAATGTAAAGAAAAAAAAAAGAAAAAAAAAAGAATATGTCACTTCATCATAGCGGTCTTATTTGTGATAGCCAGAAGCTGGAACCTGCCCAAATGTCCCACGACAGAAGAATGGATATAGAAAATGTGGTTCATTTACACAATGGAATACAATTCAGCTATTAACAACGAGGACATCCTGAGTTTTGCAGGCAAATGGATGGAATTAGAAAGTATCATCCTGAGTGAGGTAACTCAGACTCAAAAGGACATGCATGGTATGTGTTCACTAATAAGTGATGTTAGCCAAGAAAAAAAAGTATAGAGTACCCAAGAAACAGTTCACAGAACTCAAAAAGGTCAACAAGCTGAAGTGCCCAAGTGAGAATGGTTCAGTCCCACTTGGAAGGGAGAAGAAAGTAATCACAAGTGGGGAGGGAGGGAGGGACCTAGGAGGGAAAGTGGACTGGGGGTTGGGGGAAGTGGAGAAGAGAGGGGAACCTGATCTGGTATTGGGTGAGGGAAAAGGACTGAAACCCTGTGGGCCAGCAGAAAGAATGGAATCAGGCAACCTCAGGAGATAGGAGGTTGGAGGGACCCTCCAGAATGCACCAGAGACCTGAGAGGTGAAAGACTCTCAGGACTCAAAGGGAGGGACCTTAAATAAAATACCTAAAAGTAATGAGAGGGAACTTATAGAGCCCACCTCCAGCAGGAAGACAGGGCATCAAATGAGGGAGAGGGGGACCATCATACAGTCATATCTCTGACCCATAATTGTTCCTGTCTGAAAGAATTACAGGGATGGAAATGGAGAGGAGCCTGAGGAAAAGAAGGTCCAGTGACAGGCCTAAAGTAGAATCCAGCTCAAGGGGAGATCCCTAGGCTTGACACTATTACCGAGACTATTGAGTGCTCACAAAAAGGGACCTAGCATGACTACCCTCCGTAAGACCCATCAGGCAGCTGAAAGAGTCAGATGCAGATATTTGCACCCAACCAATGGACAGAGTCAGCTGACCCTTGTTGAATTAGAGAGGCTAGAAGAAGCTGAGGAGAAGGGCAATCCTGTAGGAGGACTAGTAGTCTCAATTAAACTAGACCCCTGAGAGAACTCTCAAACACTGGACCACCAAACAGGCAGCATACACCAGCTGATATGAGGCCCTCAACACATATATTGCAGAGGACTGCCGGGTCTGTGTTCATTCAGAGATGATGCACCTAACCCTCAAGAGACTGGAAGCCCCAAGGAGTTTAGAGATAAGGTGGGGTGGGGTGTGGGGACATCCACATGAAGATTGGGGATGAGGAGGAGGTATGGGATGTGGAACAGTTGGAGGGTGGATGGGGGGGAATAAAATATGGAGTGTGAAAATTAATTAATAAAAAAATTAAAATAAATAAAAGACCTCTCTACTTTAACATGAATCTGTTCTTACATGGAATTTAACTTATGCAAAGAAATACACAACAGCTCAGTGGAAGAGGTTAATCACCATCAACCCATCCATGGCCTTTCTCTTTGATGGTGGACTTGCTGCAGTCCAGAGTAGTTGGAGGACTTTTCCAAATTACACAGCAGTTGTAATTTTTTGAAATTCTTTGTGCTTAATAGACACTCACAAAAAAATGATTGTTCCCTTGAGTCTATATTAACAAGCAGAAAGGTACAATTTCCTTGACATCTGATGCTGCCTTTAAGCTGCTCATAAGTTCTATACAACTGATGTTATTCACTTTTGAAAGCACAATGCTGATGTACATCTTCAAATGGATACATGAAAGTTTACACAGCTCCAAAGCTCCGTGATGGCTGACTTATGCATATATGTATATGTGTATGTGTATGTATATGTATATATATATATATTGACAGCACGTGAAAGTGAGATGTGGGAACTATATTATTTATTCTGGTCTTTCCTTAGAACACAGTGCTGAAGCATGTGCTATTACAGATAATACATATATCTAACTAAAGAACATAGTGAATCATGCCAGTTAGAGCCCCTTTTCTGCCAAGGAATCTTAAATGCTCTACATGGTGATGGTAAGACAGAAACATTCTAAGATTGTTTTTGTTTACAGAGTTATCTATATTTCCTTTAAAATGTTTATTTTTATTGTATGTTTATGAGTGTTTATCTACATGCATCTATGTGCAAAATGCATGTATCTTGTGCCTGGTGCACAAGGACGCCAGAAGTAACTGTAGGATATTCTGATAGTGTAGTTACAGATGGTTGTGAGCTGCCATGTGGGTGCTGTGAAGCTAACTCTAGTTCTCTGTAAAAGCAGTAAATGCTCTCAACCACCCAGCCATCATGTCTCCAATCCACAATATTTCCTTTTAATAAGCAAAGGAAACAAAAACATACTCAGATTAGAATTTATGGAGGCACAATAATTTTTTTTGCTAATATCTACTTTCACTAGTTATAATAAAAAATACTAACTTAAATACAAATAACATCATTCTGTCTGAGATGATATGAGAAACAACTCTACAAATAAAGGACAGAAAGGAACGACAGAATAGTAGACAGCAAAGAACAGCCAAAAAGCAGCAATCTGTGGATCAGAAAGAAGCCTTTCCTGCATATTTAAAAAGTACAGATGCTGTATATAAGGTTCAATAAAGACAACCATTTTTTATGTTCCTTATTTTAATTCTATTAGTGACTATTTGCTGATACAGCAAGGTGTTCAAGGAAAAAAGTTACAGACATTATGGGTATATCTAGCAATTTGAAATAATGTTGGGATTAGATGATTTCCCCAGTAATTTTCTTAGACTACACTTTAATATTCCAAAACATATGGTGTTGACAATTTCACCCACAGGCTCTTTTTCCAGAATGACTTCACTGATGGGCAATCACAGAATTTTTAGAATAGAGTTTCAATTCTTAATTTTGCTTTCTCTATTTCTTTTCTAATTACTAACTCTGCTACTGTCAAATACCCATTCATCAATTTAAGTAAGGAATTTATCACCTCATCGGTATGATAAAATTTACACAGTTTTGTTCACAGACTATGTAAAGCAGGAATGATTATTTTTATTTTACTTCTCTACTTTTATGGAGAAGTAAAACCTAGCTCCAGGAGACAAATTTGATTTAAAAGTCTGGGTCTGGGGTAATGGCTCAGTTGGTAGTGTTCACTGTATAAGCATGAAGACCCAAGTTTGATTCCCGGCACCTACCAAAAAAAAGCAAGTCTTAGCAGTGCACAATTGTAACCACAATGCTGGGAGGTAGACATGCAATGGCTGAGGCTTTCTGCTCAACCAGTCTAATAGTCAAACCTCAGGTCTTAACATGCAAGTCTGTCTCAAAACAAAACAAAACAACAAAACCAGGATACACATGTCCTGGTGAATGACACCTGAGGTTAACCTCTGGTCTCCACATTCACAAGCACACAGGTCTAGTTATATTCCCTCTCCATGTGCTCAGACACACACATGAATACATGCACACATGTGCATGCACACACACAAACACATGAACACATACAACTCCCCACACCAAATTTTTCAGAATATATATTTCTGAAATTGTGAAAAATATATCTGTATATGAGTATATGCTTGAGTGTGTGTATGTGTGTGTGTGTGTGTGTGTGCATGTGTGTGTGTGCGTGTGCGCATGTGCATGTACCACCACATGCATTTAGGAGCCTCAGGAGGTCCAGAGAGGACATCAGATCCCCTGGAACTGGAGTTACGGGTAGTTAGGAGTTGTCATGAGAGCCTGGGAACTGATCTGGGTATTTTTCAAGAGCAAAGAGTGTTTTTAACCACTGAGCTATCACTCTAGGCCTCTATTTTGAAAATTTTAACATACAGTCTCCCTCTCCGTCATTCCTTGCTAATTTTTGCATCTATTAATATTCATTGTTAAATTTTGGAAATACAGGCAATGATGAAGGGAAAAAAAATCACATTTTTTTTCTTTTACAAATTCTTCTTGCATATATATATATACATATATATATATATATATGATTCTATACACTAGTACTCATGTAAATGTATGGTTTTTTTCTTTTTTGATTAGATATTTTCTTTACTTACATTTCAAATGTTATCCCCTTTCTGGGTTTCCCCTCTGAAAACATCTTATCCCATCCCCCTCTCCCCGTGCTCACTAACCCACCCACTCCCTCTTCTCTGTTCTGACATTCCCCTATACTGGGGCATCAAGCCTTCTCAGGGCCAAGGGCCTCTCCTCCCTTTGATGTCCAACAAGACCATCCTCTGCTACATATGCAGCAGGAGCCATGGGTCCCTCCATGTGTACTCTTTGATTGGTGGTTTAGTCCCTGGGAGCTCTGGGGTACTGGTTGGTTCATATTGTTGTTCCTCCTATGGGGCTACAAGCTCCTTCAGCTCCTTGGGTCCTTTCTCCAGCTCTTCCATGGGAGGAGATACAGAGACAAAGTGTGGGGCAGAGACTGAAGGAAAGGCCATCCAGAGACTGCCCCACCTGTGAATGCATCCCATATACAGTCACTAAACCCAGACACTGATGTGGATGCCAACAAGCGCTTGCTGACAGGAGCCTGATATAGCTGTCTCCTGAGAGGCTCTGCCAGTACCTGACAAATACAGAGGTGGGTGCTCTCAGCCAACCATTGGACTAAATATATGTTTATAACATTAAAATCACATTAACTTTGGTTTTGTAACTGCCCTGGAATTCATTCTATAGACCAGGTTGGGCTTAAACTCACAAAGATAAGCCTGCCTCCCAAGTGCTGGGATTAGGTGTGTGACACTACCACCTGACTGGCAAAAGTTTATATATTTGGAAAACATTGTTTTGTCTCAAATCTGTTTGTCTGTCTAACTATCTACTTATTTATGACTGGATATGGCACATGTGTGGAAATCAGGGATGGACTCATAAGCATCTATTCTTTCCACAGTTTGGAGTCCAGAGCTCAAACTCAGGTCATCAGCTTTGGACATTTGTGGAGTGGGGGGGGGGGGCGAAGAGCAGGGTGTTAGGTAGTTTCTCACTATGTAGCTCTATGACCTTATGTCCTAGGACTTTCTATGTAGACCAGGCTGGTCTTGAACTCAGAGTTTTGCCTGCTTCCTCTCTCAAATTCCTGGCTTTCTCAGTGTTTCTACTGTTACTAATCATCCAACAAAGCAACCCATGTGGTTATCTATATAGGTCTTTTCTTATGGCACTGACACTATTTATCACTATATATAAAACAAATTCTGGAAATGTTTACTTGACCTTTAGATTTAGAATAAAATTTTGGACACAGAATTGCTGGTTCCCAGGGAGTGAACAACTTCAAGTCTCAGTACATTTTCTCCGATCAAATCAGCACATGCAGGGAGAAGCGTGCGAAAGTTGTTCTTGGTCTCCTCCTTACCACCTCTGCCTCACTGGCATTTCCTCTTTTGGTGTGGTTTGTCACCTTTGCTATTATTTTAATAGAATTGGTGAAAAGGACTGAAGAGTAAATTACTGGCTTTGTAAATCAGTTTTAGAAGGTAGACCCAATATTGTCACGTATTATGCATTCTAAAATAAAATATGCTGGTGAACTGTGCTCAGGGCTTACCTGCCTTTGCCTTTGGAACTGATGTTTAGATTTAGTGTTATTTTTCTGGAAAAGACCCAGTTGGATTAAAAGCATCTTGGGCTGGACGTATGGTGGGGACAATTTTTGATTCATGCTAATTATTTCATTCTTGGCAAGGGCTGACTTGACACACATGATTTGTAACACAGAAGAATGGGAAAGAGGACAGGAAGTAAGATGCTTTTCATTTGGAAAAAAAAGCTAGAAAAATAAAAGATGTTGGTGTTTGAATAGCAGGTGGTTGAATGTAAACAATTATAGAGTTAAAAAAAATTCCTCACTCTTCTAAAAAAAAATACTGGTATCTCATGTTTTCTTTTTTTATGGCTGTATTATGCAAGGAAAGTGGTACTTAAAAAGCCATAATCTATTGCTACAGGCATTAGTTTCCTTTTACAGTTCAGGTGCAAATGCAAGTGTGCTCTGAAAGACACGTTACAGGCTTTAATGTTTCTTCTAATAAACAGGGTAGAATCCTGGAGCACATGACTGTTGACTTCTAGAAAATTTCATCTAGAAACTGGAGTGAAGATAGAGATTTAAAACCACAGCGGGAACTTAAAACCCAGCGAGCACAGTCCATTATTAAAGGAGATATTTTCCCACACAAGAATAAACTCACTAAATGGTCCCCTCCTTTCAGTTAGGTATTTAAGGGAACGGTTTAAGTGCTGGAAAAAAATATTTTGTGGTATCAGAAAGCACTGGAGTGTTTTAGGTGAGAAATTTAATAGCCACCTTTTTAAAGACACTTGGGGAATTTTCTGCAATTGGGTTAGGACATGCAGGCGCATGTCATGTGGTTAGGCAGGCTTTGCCAGCCTGGAGCACTGGCCTGGAAACCTCAGGATTTGGTTTCTCCACCCTCCTCCCTTCTCCTGTGTTTATGCATGTGGGAGAAGGCCTGTTGAGTGTGGCTGATCTCTCCCAGCTGTGGCCTCTCCATTCATCCTAATTTCTTTCTCCATAGCTCATTTGGATCCAAGCAGTGGTGAAATTGCTGACTGGAGAGTGTGTCCTGCCACAAAAGCCATAGGCAAGATGTGGCCACAACCAGAAGAGCATGCAGGGTAGAAAACACCATCTGGACTGAGCGATTTACATAGCACGAACTCTCCTTTTTTTCATCTAGGAAAAAAAAAATCAGTCAGGAAAAAAAAATCAGTCATGCAGCTTTTGTTGCTCTCTGCTGTGGCCAGAACCCCTTAGTTGCCATCCTCCGTTGGTGAAAGAAAATGTTCAATGGGACTTGAGACTATGCATTCCTTCTAAGTTTTACCTTTTGTTTTGCTTTGGTTTGGTTGGTTTTTGGCTTGTATCTATGTAGACTTTTCTCCAGCTCAGAGCCCAGAAAGCAAGTCTCAACTGTAGGTCTGTCATTGGTCACCCAGAAAGAGTGTATGCCTTGGAGATCTGTTTGCTAGTTTTTGAAAGGCAAGGTAAGTTCACCCTCTGTTTAGATAAACACCTCCCGCAACCCAATGAGCTGGAAGATCCATAGAATTGATGTATGCATGCATCTTTTGGCTATAGAAGGAATGATTCTTCTTCTTCTTCTTCTTCTTCTTCTTCGTCTTCTTCTTCTTCTTCTTCTTATTATTATTATTAATCACATTTAGTCATCTAGAGAAAATGGAAATTAAAAAAAAAGACTAAATGTGATTAATATTGTCTTTTATTCTGCAACGGAGATCCAGAATTTGGATGGCAGATTTTAAGGAATATTTTATTAAATTTTAATTATTTATTGTGAGTGTGTGTGTTCATGCACAAGTGTGGAGGTCAGAGGACAACTTGTGGTTGTCATTTCTTTCCTTCCATGGATGGTAGATTTTTGACAGTATTTTATAATGAGCAAGAGACCCGTTTGCTTTTATTTTAACCAACAGTAAAGATCTATTCTCTGGCTAGGAGGATTAAGCATGGTTTTCTTAGTGATTTGTGTTAGCTACAAACTTTACTTGTCATTATTGAGGAATAGCAGAGAAATATTTTCATATTATAAAGACATAACTGAACTGAGGGTCAGAGACCCAACTCTGTCACTACAGAGATACCATCTAGCTCTCCTGCCACAATGTCCTCATCTGAAATAGTAGGATGGAGATCCACCCCATCTCTGTAAATCCAACAAACTTCTCCCCAACATTCTGAATGCAAGCTGGAATGGAGAGAAAAGAAAAGGCTGGTATTGACTATTTTCTAAGCCCCAGCACATGAAAAAGGAGCTGAATGTCATACACTTTACTCACTGTACTCACTGAAGGGCGTGTAGGGCTTCTGTGTCTGTTTCATACATGATGAAATTGCAACTTGGAACAGTGAGGGGAACTGTTGAAAGCCACAGTTTTCAAAAGACAGGACTTTAAAGGACAGGGGTTTCTCTGACATTGAAACCACCATCAGAGCTGTTGAATGTTTATTCTGATTAGAGTTTCCCATACACTCCCAGTCATTCCATCTTTAATATAGCAGTGTCAAGTAGCTTTCCTTATGTTTGAATCTGAATTGGTCCCCTGCCCCCAGGATGATGGTTTGAATGTTTGATTCCCAGTATTTAGAGTCATTTTGGAAAGCTCTGAAAACGTTGGGAAGTCCTTCAGAGTATATTGTCCTTTCCTATTTAGCACGTTGGTCTCTTTTTGCTGGTCAGCAATGGTGTAAACAGCATCCAGGACATGCTTCCATGGCTGCCTTCAGAGCTGCACTGTCTTGCCATCCTGAACATTGCGATGGACTGTGCTCTCAGAAACTGTGAGCCCAAATAATTTTTTCCTCATTTAAGCTGATTCTGTCAAACATTTTGTTACAGCAAATAAAAAGACAATAATACTCTACCACTCTTCCCATTATGCAGGGAAGTTAATGGAAACTAAGAAAGTCAGGGAAAACTACAAAGGAGAGCAAGAGAGGTAGAGAAATAGAATTAAAAATCACTTCTATGTTAGTCTAACACCACTATGAAGCTCCTTTTTCTGTACCACACTCAGCCTCACTGGAAAATTAGATAGCCTTTGTGTTTAAATATTTTGGTTTGACTTAGCATTGACATGATCAAATTCATTAGGTCAAACATTATGTAGCATCATGCAAAGTGCTACTTATTTTCATATTCCTGGACATGGCTCATTCAAGGAAGGCAAGGCCTGAGGACAAGTTTAGGTGAGTTCTATATCTCATGCAAACACCTTGGGGATCTTCAATAAGCCACACACAGCTGTTCAGAGGGGTTGGTGTAGCAGACAGCAGATCCATGCTGTTGGCTTTCAGAAAATGGCCCTTTAAAAGTGAGATCATTTAAGAGTTAAGGAGTATCTTTGGAAATGATAAATAGATGCTGGTTCAAAACCCAGGTGATCTTACAGAACATCCAGTATTCCTCCCTCTCTTTCCTGTCTCTTTTTCCATTTTTCCCATTTCATCTTCCTTCTTCCTCTCTGTCCTCCACTCCCTTTATGTAATCAATATCACAGTCGTTTGAATGAAGGCAAGGCTGAGTGTAGAAGCGTATTGGAATCTTATCAACTAAAAGCTCTCAGACACTTCAAAGGTGTGAACATTAAGCAATTAGCATCAAACCAAACATAGCCCATTTGCCAACAAGTGGCACAGTTTACCGTTTGAAAATCTGGGAGATCATAACCACTTGAAGAGAACATTGTATTGTTTCAGAATCTTGCAGTTTTCCAGGGAGGCGACTGAGAATGGCTGGGGAGAGGAGCCAGGGCACTGCATCTTCTTGAATTTTGTAGATTGCTCTGGAATGCTGTCAGGTTTCGGGATCCACTGGTGTCGACTAGAATCTTCTCTCTTTGTTGACTAGTGAAGCCGGATGGACTCAGGTTTTTCCTGGGTCTAGGAGGACTTTGCTGTGTTACAGAGGCTTATCCCTCTTAACAGAGGAAAGTCACCTGGAAATTCACCTAGGCAACCCTTTCTACCAGAGAGGCTCCAGAAAAATCTTCCATATTTGCTTGTGATTCTTTTGGACTCCTAATTTTCTCCTCTTTTATCCCCCCCCCCGCCTTTTGTTTTCCGCTGGAGAAATGCAGTCAGTTCTTTATGTTTTCTAGAGAAGAGTGGAAATAAACAAAACCTTATTTTTCTTTTTCTTTGTTTAACAGATTCTTTTTGTGCAGCACTTTGGATCAAAATGCACTATGAGGGAAATTAAAACTTAAGTTTCCATTGATTTCCTTAAGATATTTTAGAAATGTTGTACCATATATCAGAATTCTTTATGTCCTTTTAAGCTGTACCATATACTTTGGCATGACCTCCATTTAAGGAAATGCATTGGTATAGAGGATACAGCTTTCAGTATTGCTGATTTACTTGAGATTTATGTTTTTTTCCATTATGTGTATGTGCTGTAGGGTTCTCCCCCACAGGTCCTTTAGCTGTAATTAAATAGGTTTGCATCTGAAGTATTTTATTTATTTTTTGGAGATGATGGAAAGGGCGAGCATTGTACTTAGGTCAGTATGTACAAAGGAAGAGAAGAAATTTCCTGTGGATTATAAGTGAATGAACAGATCCAAATGAAATAAAATGAGTGACAGATACTGCAAATGTTCAGTTGTGGATTCTGGGAAAACTCTTAAATCAAAGGTCAAAAGCTCTATAAAATTTAGAAATAATGATATACATCATTTATAATAAAGTTTCCCCTTCTAGTGAGTTATGATTCAACTTTTTATTATCACTTAAACTAGTCATGGAAGCACTAAAGGTGGATTCAAGTAAAAACATTCCGCTATCATTTTCCTTGTCCTGAACAACTTAAATTACTTGCTGTGAAATTTTCTAAAAGCTACCCATTCCAAGGTCAATACTAAAGTTATGTGTGAGAAACATCTATTTGTTTTTTAAGGGCAAAGGGGAAAAAAAACCCTAATGTCGTGTTCTAATTTCATTCATTTCAGAAATATAAACATATCCACACCACAGATGCTGGCAGAAGGATAAGGACTAATGACCATGGCTCTGTTTGCCTTTAATCATTTAAATTTCATTAGGAGAAAGCTCACTGGAAAGTATATTAAAACCCAAGCTGAAATTGTTACTTCAGATCATGTTCTTGGAGAAGAGAGCAGAGCAGATCGTGAGCTTGAAGTTGTGAATCATGTAGCTATGATTTAAGATTCAGCTGCATTTTATACCTTCTACCAGCCATTTTAAATTGGACCATTTCCCAGGTTAGACCGAGATCTATATCCAAGGCCTACGCCTGCCCACATTTGGCCTGAGAGGCGATCATAGTGCTGCCTCCGGCTTTCTTTCCTGTGTGCATTTGAGAAATATTCACATTACTAGTCTGCTCCTGGCTTTCCGACCATGCACAAACACATCACTGCTGGACTCTGAGTGGGAAAACCTTACACTTTGCTTAGAGCAATTCTCTTTCCTATATTCCCAAGAAAGCAACCTAAAGAAAACTTTTACCTGTAGCTTGAAGAGTGCTCCTTTCTAGTAAAGAATTTTCATTCCCTGATTTTAATCAAAGCTCCCCTTTTTGTGTTCGTGTGCATGCATGAGCACCTGTTTATGTGTGTGTTGTCCATGTGTATGCATACATGTGCATAGCATTCAGAACTCACTGTTGTGTTTTCCTCAATTGCTCTCCATTTTATTTTTGGAGTTAGGGTATATGGGTGAATTTGACTACATTGCTTTGGCTCCCAGCTGATTGCATGTGCACGCCTGCCCAGGAACTCTTTGGATCCACAAATGAAAGACACACACACATTAGCTTATTTTTCAAAATGCCTTGTCTACCTCAAAGGATGGGCACACCTAAACCTTCCCCCACTACCCCAGGTCCTATTGGGGAAGTGGCCAGTGGCCACCAACTCTAATTCTCACATAGCTGCTTGGCTTTGTCTCCTGCAGCTCCTACGTCCCTTCCTTCTTCCCTGATCTATGGCGATTCTCCTCTGTTCATCTCTGTGTTCTAACCCGTGTAACTCTAAGGGCCCTACCCTGTTCCCAGTCATTGGCCATTGACATCTTTATTGATTGATCAAAAACCAATTGGTCACAAGGACCTTTAGCATTTGGATACGCAAGTTCCAGATTGAGTTAAAGCATAAGAACCAATTTCAAACATTAGGGTTTCTCAGTGAACTCGGAGTTTATCAGTTTGTTTAGCCTGGCAGCCCTAGCTGCAGAGCTCTTCCTGTCTCTGGCTGCTCTGCCTTGGGATTATATAGGTACACAGCTGACCCCAGCTTTTAGACAGTCCCATGGGTATTGGGTATTAAACCATGGTCCCATGTATCTGCAGCAAACGATTTACTCAGTGAGCAATCCTACCAGGCCCTCCAAACGCTTTTCAATATGCTTTCTCAATATGTTCCCACTCTGTTGTAGCATTCCATGTCCAATCATGGATAGTCTTGTTGAAAACACTTACCTGTGGTCTATAAAGGGAATTAAGCCATAAACTGTGCTTTCTTAAGGAAAACTCATTCAATTTACAAATCTTATTAACTTGTGTTCTATGGTTGTAGATGGTATTTTTGATGCCATTTTAATGGCAACAACATGAAGAAAGAACATTATTCTCCTCAGCCTTTAGAAGATTATGGACTGTAAATGAACATTGAAAGAATAGACTTTGGGAATGTTTTGAGCTCATTGGAGAAATACCTTTGTGCTATGATTAGGATGCCTAAATACTTTCCAACAAATTTTAGCCACAAATGAACAAGACATATCACCCAGACTCTTTGGGTGTGATAAAATCATGAATGACAAAGCCACTAAGATAACCCCATAGTCAAATAAGCCAGCGGTCCATGAGAATGGCAAAACCAATAAGGGTGCCAATTATCAGGTTGGGGAGTGAGCGTCTACCATTGATAAGCTCTTGGTATTTAGGATTATGCACATTAAGAATTCTCTAGAAGGCAGTTATACTTCTGTTTGTTTGCTTGTAAGATTCTGGGTACTGAACCCAATTCTTCATGGATGCAGACAAACACTCAAGTTAAACTGCAATATCCCAACCCCATTGGAATGTCATCATATCAGGTTTCTTTTTCTTTCTTCTTCTTTTTAAATGTTCTCTATGAATTGGCATCCCCCAAAGGTAATTAAAATGTACTGTTTTGCAAGCAAAAATGGTACACAGGTGAGCTCAAACAATCACATTAATGGAAATATATGTTGAAGCTAGTTTATGAGCTCTTTTGTGAGTTTAGTATTTACTACAAAAAAGAAGAAAAATATCGTTTCTTAGAACTTTCTAGGCACATAGTACAGAATAGAACATTTTGAATGTCACAGACTATTTTTAAACATACAATCCCAGTTTTGGGTCATTTAAAGGTATAGGTTATTTATTTATTTTCTTCTTTAAGAGAGAGAAAGACATACAGAGAGACAGAGGCAGAGAGACCCACAGAGACAGAGTCAGAGAGACAGAAAGACACACACATACAGAGATAGAGACACACAGAGAGTCACACAGAGACAGAGGCAGAGAGAAACACAGAGATAGGGAAAGAGGCAGAGAGACACACAGAAATAGGAGACAGAGACACACAGAGAGAGAGACAGAAGAGATAAAGAAAGACACAGAGACAGAAAGACACACACACAGAGACAGATAGATACAGAAAGAAAGACAGAGACAGAGAGACACACAGATACAGAGGAAGAGAGACAGAAAGAGACACACACAGAGACAGAGAGAGCGACACGGCACATAGAGATAGAGAGATACACACAGAAATGGAATGGGACAAAGAAATAGAGAAAGAAACAGAGACAGATACATAGAGAGACAGAGAGATACAGAAAGAGACAGAGACACAGAGACAGACAGATACATACACAGAAACATAGAAAGAGAAACACACAGAGACATAGAGAAACACACAGAGGGACACAGAGGACACAGAGAGAAAGTGAGATGGGGGTGGCACAGAAGATTTGACAGTTAATATCCTATCTTAACCCAGTTGACTTCAGTGGAAAAAGACTCCATTATGTAGTATTGGTTGAGGAATAGTTCTGCTGTCAAAAGGCTTGTATTTGTTCTGATTGAATGTGATTTAGGTGATCCCAATGGGAAGGCAAAATCAGATAAAGTTGAGATTTGACTGGGTTTGCATGACCAATAACCTTTCCAATTTAATAGAATAAATAGTGCTTCTATGTGTGCTTAAGATATCGGCATTATCTAATCTGGAATGAATTCTTTTCAGAGGAACAGCAGGGCTTACTGATACAACAGTAAGGCAGACCAGTTATGCAGAAGCATTTTACCATCAGGATGTTGCATAGTGTTAAGACTTGGTTAGGATTAGCCTGGTCTGTAGAGAGATCACTCCCTTTTGCTCTCTACTCTCTAGCTGTTTTTTATTTATTTATTTTTTGGTTGTTTGTTTTGTTTTGTTTTTATCACTAACAACACCAGACTGCATAGTTCATGAGTGGAATCAAATATGAAACTATCATATTGTAGGAAAGCATTGTCAATTAAGTTGTTTACTACTATGAAGAATTCTCCATTATATATAAAAGCAGCCGCATATTTTTTATGACTGCTTTCACTAAAAGTTAATAATGTCAGACTTTGAAAGGAACATGTATAATACAAAATAATCTTTGATGTTTACGGAGTCCCATTTAGGTGTGTGAAGACTACTGGCAATGGTGCTTTAGAAGTTGTTACTATTTCTAAGAAGGGTTATAAGCCATAGGCAGTAAGAGGAAAGACAATAAATGTGTTCATTTTCCAAGTACTTTAGCTTTCCTATTCAGGAAAAGATCTGACTACTTGAAAGGAATACTGATAATTGTGGCCCTATGATTCCTCTAAAATTTTGGTGAAATTCATAAGCCCCTTCTTCAGAAAATGCACACTTGAGCACATGCACACAAACACACACATTTTTATCTATAATATATCATCTGAGAGAGTATAGAATTTGTAAAGCCCATTTATAAACTTCCTCTGGTTAATAACCTGTTTTTCTTCCCTTGTCTATCTTCACATAATCTACTGGAGCTTAGGGTCTTTAGCAGTGTTACGTGTTGGAAGTAATGAATACTTTGGGACTCACTTTAATTTCAAGTTGTGGTCTGCTTATGATCCAGCCACAGGTCAAGTCCAGGTAATAATTCATACTTAAAGTCTAGTTAAAGAACTCAAGCAAAACTCAAGATTATTAAAAGCAAGCAATTTCTGATCTCCTTGACCAGATTTATATGTGGCATTTGAAGGCAGGAAAACCAGCTGTCCTCAGTCCTGTGTCACCAAGGCTGCTTGACAGGGTCCCATGATCTAACTGAAGGTTTCAGAAGTATAAGAATCCAAGAGATGGATACTGGAGTACTGGGAAAAAGTATAGACAATGACTCGACAGGAGGACCAGGCAAATGAATGGCCAAGAAATAGGATTGATTTTTATAGTGTTTGGATCAGGCAGTTAGCTGGTTGAGCACATAGACAGGGGTGTATCTGGAAAGATAGAAGAACAGTACTACTCTGGGCCCCTGAAGCATGGGGCACTTCTTTTTTTATTGTATATTTTCTTTATTTACATTTCAAATATTATCCCCTTTCCTGGTTTCCCCTCCGAAAACACCCTATCCCATCCCCCCATTCCCCTGCTCACCAACCCACCCACTCCCGCTTTCCTGTCCTGGTATTCCCCTATACTAGGGCATTGAACCTTTTCAGGACCAAGGGCCTCTCCTCCATTTGATGCCCGACAAGGCCATCCTCTGCTACATTTGCAGCTGGAGCCATGGGTCCCTCCATGTGTACTCTTTGGTTGGTGGTTTAGTCCCTGGGAACTCTGGGGTACTGGTTGGTTCATATTGTTGTTCCTCCTATGGGGCTGCAAGCTCCTTCAGCTCCTTGGGTCCTTTCTCTAGCTCCTCCGTTGGGGACCTTGTGCTCAGTCCAATGGTTGGCCAAGAGCACCCACCTCTGTATTTGTCAGGCACTGGCAGAGCCTCTCAGGAGACAACTATATCAGGTTCCTGTTAGCAAGTGCTTGTTGGCATCCACACTAGTGTCTGGATTTGGTGACTATATATGGGATGGAACCCCAGGTGGGTCAGTCTCTGGATGGTCTTTCCTTCAGTCTCTGCTCCACACTTTGTCTCTGTGTCTCCTGCCATGGGTATTTTGTTTCCCCTTCTAAGAAGGACCAAAGTATTCTTTAGAGTAGCATATGGCTGATGAACAAGATACTACACCTTAATATCTTGTATACATTATTGTATCCATCTAAAAGTCATCTGTGTTGGAACTGGAAAATCTTTACATGGAACCTCATCTCAGACACAAGGTTCTTTGGTGTAGAACTGACTTTCCTGATGGGAAAGGGACATGAAGACTTTATTTATTTTAGTCATTCACTTGAAAATCAAATACTCAAATGTTTTTGGGTAGGAGCAATTTAGGACTGCCCTTATTCTTTGAGTCTGTTTAGAGGAAGGGTCATTAAAACACATAAGCACACATGCACAGATACTCTGCTAACTAATGACCATCACTTTGCCCAGACCTACTCAGAAGAAACACCTAGTAACCTTTCTCCGTTACTACTAAGGATCCATGAAGGCTAGCTAGCAGTAGCTCTGTGTTTAAGAACATCCATGGCTATACCACCACACTTTAAGTTGTTCTCAAGAGCTTCAGGGGAGACTGCAATTGTTTGAATCCTGGCTTGTCATATACTATCTGTGTGTCCAGTGGGCTGCACCTCATTTTTTTTAAATTTGTAAAATAGGACTAATAAAGATGCTACTTACTTTTTAGGGTTATTGTGAGGGTTAAATGACATATAAGTGTCTAAAATGCTGACAAACAGCATCTGTGCATAGCTTTCAGTAAATGCTCATCACCAATATTCTCCAAAATATGTCATTTTGTGAAACAAATGATAATATTTTATTCATGTAATAAAATTTCCAGTAGTTTCACATTACTGACAGAATAAAGTTCCAACACTCGACCTGATATTTAAAGCCTGTTCACCATGTGCTTTTGGTTATATATATGTACCCCTCTTTCTTTGACATGTAATACAGCTCTCCTTTAGCCACACTGGTTTTCTCACTGACAACCCCATCTTAGGACATTTACCCACAGTTCTAAGTTTCCTCTTGTCTTGCCAAAGATACCTGATTGTGCAATTCAGACGATGGATTTCAAATGACACTTGAGGGATGAGGCATGGGAAAGTACAAGCAAAAAAAATATCTTTGATGAGGGTAAGAAGAAAGAAAGAAAGAAAGAAAGAAAGAAAGAAAGAAAGAAAGAAAGAAAGAAAGAAAGAAAGAAAGGAAGAAAGAAGTCTGTTTTTTAGCTAGAAGAAAATAAATTTATATAAAAGATAATATCTATATTACTTTAGAATATATTATGCTCACCACACT
The DNA here is from genome assembly GCA_036184795.1 of Tokudaia tokunoshimensis. NCBI lineage: Eukaryota > Metazoa > Chordata > Mammalia > Rodentia > Muridae > Tokudaia > Tokudaia tokunoshimensis. Next base: position 90,172,210 of record BTHU01000004.1, on the reverse strand, counting down.
GTACCATACGTATCAACAAACAAAACTATAAGGCAGATACCTAGCACTCCTTTCCTAACACTTTTTACTTAAATTAAAAGTGCTGACGTCTCTACTACATACTCAATTTAAGAAGGACTTAGAAGCTAAGAAGTAATGGTGGTACAAAGACTGACATTTTAGAATTTAGCTAAGGAATTAAATGCATAATTTTTTCAAGTTGCCTTCAAATATCACCTTAATTTGCAGGAACATGAGCCTAGTTTGAACGTTAATTAATGAAAGGAAAATGAAAAGGAGGAAACGACTGTGTCCTGACCCCCTGTGTTTATCTTTCTGTCTGTTCTCTTCAGTAGTGTCTTAGCTGGAACTAGAAACCATCTAATTGGTTCTTCTCCCATCATTATGACCAAGTTTTTCTGTTATGTGACGATTGCTTTGCTGAGGGAGAAAGTCTAAATGCCATTGATTTTCGTCTTTGGTTTTGGTGGTTATTTCCCACTCCCAGAGGAAGCGTCACCTCGGATGCCATATCAGAAGTTGCTAACTATCTGGCTATGACTTTGAGGGCAGATGATGCTACTGAGAAGTGTTCAGGTGCCCACAGGTGAATTAAATAGCTGGGTTAACTGGCCTTTTGCTTTTGGAACTAGGATCTCAACAACACTTCACACAGCCAGGTAGAAGGTCTTCATCGTCCTGACCGGGCGAAACCCTGATCTATGAAGCATGTGAAAACACTGGACTGAGAAAGACCTATTTTTCACCCTGATCTCAGGCATCCATTATTTTAATTACTTGTCTTAATTTTTCACCTATGGATGAAAAACTGTTCAGGTGCTTTTCTAAGATTTTATTTTTTTACAAAATGTACATGCTTTTGAAGAGGGCAGGCTGTGCCTGAATAGTCCCCAAAAGGATGTGGGATTCCATGAAGCTGGAGTTACAGGTGGCTGTGAGCGGCCTCATGCAGATGCTGGAAACTAAATTTAGATCCTCTGGAAGAGTAGCAATCGTTGGCAACTACTGAGCTGTGCCATTAGGTTTGCTTGAATTGCTAGGAATAAGACAGTGAACAGAACTAGATTTGGGTTCTTTGTGTATTGGTGAGGAGAGTATGATATGTAGGGAATAGGGGATGTCAGCATAACTGCAAATTAACAGTAGAAAATTCCAGATAGTGGTAATAGCTGTGGAGAGGAGATTGTGTGGAGTGAAACAAAGTGACTGATGGATTAGGGAAACTCTCCCTGAGGATAAAAAGCTATGACACAGGGATGCAGGGCAGAAGTTCAAAGGGGGAGTCTTGGATGGGTGTAAAGGAAGGCCAAGGCAGACATTATTATTTTATCTTTGAAAGATAGCAAGAGGCTAGTGAGTAAAATGAGGTCAGAGCAAGAAGAGATCTGACTAAAGAACTGGAGAGGAGCTTTGGAGACTTCATTGATATGGAGTATCATTGTCATGTGAAAACATGATATAAGCCACACATATAATAAATTGTCTAGGAGCAAAATGGAAAAAGCAAAACGAAGGGTTGGAGATGTTTAGTAACATGCTTTCTGCCAACACAAGGATCTGAGTTTGATTCCAAGGACTCCTATAAGAAAACCCAGGCTTAGTGTGGGAATTCTCATTTCCACTACGGGGAGACAGAAGGGTCCTATGGCTTTCTTGTTAGGTAGTCTAGTCTACTTGACATGTTCAATGCAAATGAATGGGTGGTTCTTGAGGAACAACATGTAAAGTTAACCTGTAGCCTCCACAAGTATGCCCCACCATGTGAATGTGTACCCTCATATTCACATGTACCCACACAAGAATGCATCCCTTCCACAAACATAAAGAAGTAAAGTAGATTCATCTTTATTATTATATTATACATAACTGGATATATAAAAATCATTCCCACAGATAATCACTAGTTAATTAATAATGAAATATTTGAAGATCATTGTTTAGATTTAATCTTTGAAGTCAGATATGCTTTTTACATTCATAATACTGCCAGTTTGGCTGCCAACTTTTCCTTGTGTGTACTTGTTCTACAATGAAGTTTAATGAGATTTATTCCTGAAATAATAGATGTATATATTTAAGTTATATCATATATACTACATTTTTAATGGTTAATTTAACTATCAGCTTTTAAATGGCAATTCATTGAAATGAGATAAAATTGAAACTTCAGTGTCTTCTTTGCAACAGATACTATTCAAGTATTCAATAGCTGCATCTGACTGGGGACAGCATACTATGTAACATGGCTTATTGAACAGGAAGTGGCATCATTTGATTCATTTTAAATAGATATGGGAAGAACTAACAATATTGGAAAATGTGGCTAAGGAAAACCAATCAAGAGTGATTGGCAACTGTTTTTCTGTAAAGGGACAGATAGTAACTAATCAAGGCTCTCTGGGCTATGTAATATCTGTGTCAACTACCCAGATCTACTGTTCTGAGGGAATGAAGCCATACAGGAATGATCATAGCTATGTTCCAATAAACTTTATTGGTAGACACTAGAATTTGGATTGCACAGGCCATGAGCTATTGTTATTATTTTTTATTTTTTGGTGTGTGTGGGGTCACTTAAAACTGTAAAACTGTTTATTGCCTTTAAGACAGATAGCAAAGACAGGTTGTGCACTGGAGCTTTCCTGCCCCAGGGATCCTCAGTGGCAACCCCAGAGAGAGGGGATGGTGTTTGTGTCTCAGCAGTGCAAGAAATTCATGTCATGTGATGAAGAAGGCTCCTGCTGACTGTCGGGGTGTAGAGTGAGGGAAGAGAAAGATGAAGAACAAAGCCAGCCACTAGTCTTCATTTTGAGCCTGACCAGATGGTTCCCACAGTTCTTTTGACTGCCAACAATTCATGATCTATGATCTTTGAGTAGAATCCATTTTTATTTTTGTAGCAAATTTTGGAAGATTCTTCTTCCTTCTTCAATGGATACATTCCCGTGTCTGGAAACTACAGACCAGGATACGCTCTTTGTTTAAGGAGTATGATGAAGTTCAGCTGTTCATGTAGAGCCCCATTAATTCCTTTCTCAGAATCTCATACTTGCATGTAGACTAGCATCCATCTGAGGCAAACTTGTATGTTCAGTGTCATACTTCATGTCTGCAGAGTCCCGATAAGGTTAAATGGATTTAAGACAGGTTCTATGGGATTTCTTGATCATTCAGCCATCTCCTTCCTCTTTCTTGTTTTATCTTATTATAGACAGGGGTTTATTGTCTGGTGGACAGGGGTTTATGGATTAAAACAGTGATTGATTTTGGTTTTAGTTTCGGTTTCAATGTATGCTTTCTTTTCCAATACATTCGGCATCTCCAAAGACACTCAAAAATTATAGACAAGGCAAAAGTTAAAATTAGACCTGAGCGTGGTGTAATGCCCAAAGAGAACTATTTGAAAAGGTTACAGGCTGTCCAAAAACAATTTGTATGGTTAAAAGCCACACAGTTAGATGTTGTTAATGGAGGATGTGTAACGATTACTTGGAGATTGGTGGCTTATTCCATCTCTGTGGTAACTAATCCCTGTGTTCCTTTGGAAGCCAGAGACCTGGAATTTGACACCCATTATCCCAGGGAAGTGTGTGCAAGAATGTGTCATTTCACATCAAACAAACAGTGCTTCTTCTTTCTCCATTAATAATCCCCCACCCCCTCCCAAATTGTCATTGGTGCTGATTGTCAGAGTAAAGACTAGTTACTTCAGCGAAAGAATCATAAAATCAATCATGTGGATAAAATTACGGAGCCATCCAGCCAGCTGGTCTCTATTTGGTCTCTACTTTGCTTCATTAGTTTATGGGGTGAATTCACTCCATATTTAAGGAAAGCAAAAACGGCATCAAAACTAGTTTGTAATTAATTGCAGCTTTTTAGAAAGGAATGCGTTTGCAAATGGAGAGCATGCAGCATCGGATGCTGCTTTCTGATTACATTATGAACCTGGCTGAAATGCAACTTTCTTTTGTGTTTATGTTAACGCTGAATATAGGATAGACTCTTTTCAGACCCTAAGCACTATCATATAAGTTTTAGGAGTTTCTCTTGGGTGACTTGAAAACTTTTAAACCACACTCTGTTGGTTGCTCAGACTTGTTCTTCTTCAAACAATGTTAAGAGTCATCTGGCAGTGTGATGCCTGGCAGTATGAGCCCAGAGTCTGTCTCCTTGGATTGCCATCCAGGTGATTAGATGGGGCCTGTACAACTGTAAGCAGACTCTGGGATGACTGCACATCACAAAAGCATTGTAGTTTCCATGCTTTGTTAGTGGTAAGATGACTAGTGTTAATTACTTGGGCATTTAATGGGCCTAGAAATAACAAATACATGATTCCCTTGATTTGGAAACCATTTACTAAAGGACATAAACGCACTCAAGCAACTCTGGATTGGTGCCTCTGCACATGTACTGCCTCATAACAAGGGCCAGAATAAGTGCAACGCAAATAAATGCTTTTAAAGAACAGGAACCCAGTAGGCTAGAGCACTACTATTTAACGCTAATTCTCATAAACACAGAAAGGAAAAATCTGTTGAGCAATGAAGCCAAATATCATAAACATGCCTTCCTGTGTCAGAGGAGAGTTAGTTCTCAGAAAACAGGAGGCAAAAGCAGAGAGACAGTGAGAGAGAGGGAGAGAGGGAAGAAGGGAGGGAGGGAGAGAGAGGAAGAGAGAGGGGGGAGGGAGTGAGTGAGGGAGGGAAGGAGAGAGAGTGCTTCCTTGGTTAGCTGTGGTGGAAACAGGCTGCTTCAGGGTCAGTCAAGCTACTGACAAGAACCTTGCATTCGAAGTGATAGCTATTTCAGATGTGAGCCCCATGACTCATGCTGAAGAACTCAGAATGGATCGAGGGATGTCCAAGTGCACAAATCCCTTCCAGATGCCACGAGACCCAGAGATTCTGTTCCCTGTGAACTTGAAAGAGATTATCTACAAATGGAAAATTAAGGAAAAAGTAGAAATTCATGAGTAGCCATCAGAAAAATGAATTTCTTTCAAGTAAGAGAGCTGTAACTGTGTCATTTAGCATTGGGAAACCAAGTAGCAAAGAAACCAGATCGTGTGTAACTTGCTCAAAATTAGGCTTACTTAGCATTGTTTGGCTAACATGTGGGATATTTTGCATGTAGGATAATTAGTTTTAACTAATTTTACAAAATCCCTCAGGAGGTTGGTAGGAAGAGTATTATCTTCAGGGAAAGAAACTGAAGTCCAGAAAGGTGACATGATAAGCCTTCCTGGTTAGTGTTCTGAGCCCTATGGGTGGCCTCTGCTGGACTCTCAGTTTCCATTTTTCTGTATTGGTTCCAAATTTAAACACATTTCCCTCTTCATGTTGTAGTGAAGCATAAGGAAAAACTAAAGCAAGAAGGAAGATAGGAGGAGTCAGAGCCATCCCCCTGCCTTTGTGTTCACTTCTAAAGATAACAAACAGCTTTATGGTAAATATGCTCAGTGGCCCTGGAGCAGATAGGTATGTTTGCTGTAAGGGGGAGGGATCACCTAGAACTTTCAAAATCCAGTCAGTTCTATGCAGGAGCCAGACTGTTTACTGTTAGAACTCTTCAAAGAACTCTAACCCTCCATTCCTCCTCCTCTTCCATAAGTGGTAATGTCAAGAAAGTAAAAAAGAAACTTTTGCTTTGAAATGATATAGGGGCTTAAAGAGTGAATTCCATCAGAAATGTAAGATTTACGGCCTATGTTATGCAAATGACACATAATACAATGCTATAGTAACCTGCTATTTACACGCATATTGTAAGAATCGCTTAAATTAATTGGGAGAGGAATTAAAAATCCCTTTATGAAATATTCATAAAACTAGAGACCTTCCTTTTATGAATTTGTGACATCTAATACACTTTCACAGAATTTCACTGTACAGAGACCTCGAAAGGTAATTCAGGACGTGTCCATTCCCTTGTACTGTTCTCAGCTCTCAGATCTCTCTCCAGACGCACACAGGCCGTGCTGCTCTGCTTTTAATAAGGAACCAGCTTTCCCCATCACAGTCAATTGGACATGACAATTACTTAACAAGAATACCCTCGCAGACAGACAGCCTTTAAACTTCTCAAAACATACATTCTGGTTGCAGGAGCAGGAAGTCCATTGACTTTTTCCTAGCCACTGTGTGGGCTGCTCTGAGCTTCAGATTTTGGGAGCACTCTGTGTTGTACTGTAGGATCTCCAGTGTCTCATTTCTTTAATTAAAGGAGGAAAAGTCTGTATGAACAGTTAGTATTAGAGATTGGTGAGTGGGACACTCACTTAATGGATGGGTATGGTGTAGAAATGGGTCGTCGGGTTGAGTTTGTGCTTCCTCCCACTTCATTGCTCCCATAACTTTCCTCAAATTTAGGGAGACACCAGTTGTACACTAAGGTCAGGTTGTCACAGAAGCATGACTGACAGCAAGGGGGTCAGGAATGGGAGGGAAGGGAATATTAAGACTGAGTGAAAAAAAAAAGTAAGGCTAAGAAAGATCTGATTCATAGAATAAGGTACAGGAGGAACTCAGTATATGCTGATGTCATTACCCCATCAGTATGTCTCCTGGGCTGGTGAGGGGAGGACTTTTGGCTTAGAAGCTGAGGAGGAGGGTGACCCTGTAGCAGGACAAGCAGTCTCAATTAACCTGGACCCCCGAGATCTCTCAGATACTGCACCACCAACCAGACAGCATACACCAGCTGATATGAGGCCCCCAATACATATACAGCAGAGGACTGCCGGGTCTGAGTTCAGTCAGAGATGATGCACCTAACCCTTTAGAGACTGGAGGTCCCAGGAGTTTAGAGGTCTCGTGGGGTGGGGGGTGAAAGATGGGGACATCCTTGTGGAGACAGGGGAGTGGTGAGGTATGGAATGTGGAACAGTCAGAGGGTGGACCAGGAGGAGAATAAAATCTGAAATGTAAAATGAATGAATGAATGAATGAATAAATAAATGGAAAAAGGAAAAAAAAGAAATTTACTTTTGATGATTTTCCAATTATCTAAGTAGCTGATAATCTGCTACTGAGATGCCCACGTTTCTGGATTAGTCTTGGAAAATCAATTCCTGAGCATGTAAAACCAAGGGCACAGACTTGGGCTTCTGGAGACCAGCAACAGAACACATTGCATGACATATAGAGTGGCCAGGGGCAGGTACTGGCTGGTGCCACCATTCTCTTGTGGATAACGACACTCATTGCAGAGTTATAGAGAAAGTAAGTGGGTAGGAGAGGTTATTGGAGGAAGTTTATCCTTAAAGTTATTCTTTATCATTGGAGCAACTCTTGCTTATCTTAATTTCATGCCATTATGACCTTAAGGAAAGGTTACAGAGTGGTAACACGTAAATAATAGTGCATTTCAGAACCATCTGAGATAGCACTATTAAAATTTAGTCTTTTATGAACAGAAAATTATTATGTATGGGATTTTTGGATATTAACAGAATGTGAAAGAAGACGTTTAAAAAGTCAAGCACGTTTTTTTTTCCATTCAGAGAAAAATCTTTATTAATATATTTTTAAGAACTGATTTTTGCAACTTATGGAAGAGATCATTTTGACTTATGGCTCCAGAGGGAGAGTCCACAGTGAAGGGTGTAGGCAGGGATAGTAACATCTGTAGTGAAGGGTGTGGAGAGGACAGTTGATCAGAGCAAGAAGCTGAGAGATCACCTTTCAACCACATACCAATGGATTCCCCATGCCCAGCCTACATCAGACTTGGTTATAAAATTTAAGAACTTTAAAAAATGTATTAAAGTATGTAAAATTTTCTTAATACTTTAAGGCAAATATACAGATACGAATTTAACTTATTTTAAAAGGTTTAAAGTGGAAAGGACAAAACTTTCTCCTTTTAATATGTGTTCTTGTGCCTTGGGTGACTATTATATAAAGAAGGGTTCTGCACACTTGAAGGTTGAAATCCCTGGTTGTCTGTTAAAGGACACAATTCTGACATGATCGGCAGTGTGTAGTAAATAGACTTTGTATACTGTGGACAAAGGGATCATTCAAGCTCTTGGCAAAACTTTCAAAGAGTTCTAATGCTACTTCAAATGGCACAAAATTGAGAATATGTAAATATTTACTTCTGGAACTTTCCATTGAATATGTCTAAACCTGTTGAACAGAAGTCACTGCCTCTCCAGGTTCCATGTTCCCATATTAGTATGATATTTACATTTCATTTTGCTATTGGATACAAATGATTCCGTATTTCTCATATGCGTGTGTGTGTGTGTGTGTGTGTGTGTGTGTGTGTGTGTGTGTGTGCGTATTTTGAGACAGAACCTCTTATAGCCCAAGATGGTCTCAAGCTATGTAGCTGAGGTTGGTCTTGAACTGATCCTTCTCCTTCAACCTCCAGAATGTAGAGATAGTAAGCATGCTTCTGCCACCAGGCCCACTGGCTAACTGTATACTTTTGATGACGAACAAATGTGAGTGAAACAGCTTTTACCATACTGTGGTTGTACAAATATTTTATTACTCAATCACATATTTCAAATTGCTATGCAGAAGATGAAGTGCAATGAACTTAATATCTTTAAATTCTTGCAAAGGCAAACATTTTCAGCATGATCCCTGAAGCAGATCATATCTGCGTCTTCAACTTTTCTAATTGATTTTTCTGATTCATATTCAGTCACTAGTGCTTTCTTAATCTTTGATTATCATCTAACTTATGGTCTTTTTTAATGACTAGTTTTTATGGAAATGGCTTGGGTCATAAGTTTCTGAGTCTCTGACTTATAGATAATTACTTTGTTTTGTTTTACAGTTGACCAGCAAAGCACAGCTTCGAAACAATTTCTCCCCAGACTATTACACGAACTGCTTCATTGTTTTACAGCACTTGGACAGCTTAAGTTATCCTTTCTGTTCATTTTGCTTTATTTTAAAAGTCTTTGTTCGTGAATCTTATTTTCAGTTTTAAAAAATGTCATTTTTCTCCTTTGCCTCTTAATTGCTCATAAAGTGGACATTGGATGTCTACATCTCTTAACATTTTCCTAATTTTTTTCCTACAGGATTCTAGATTTTTAATGAGGAAATACTCAGAAGACTAAAAGGGCTTTGTCAAAAATAGCAAGCCTGATTTTTTCTTCAGTATTGAGAAGGAAATCTTTACCAGGAAAGCACAGCTAAACATTTCACCAAAGCCATCTTGACCTTGGCTAGAGTGTGGCACGTCCTTGTGGAAGATCACAGCGAGATGGTGAAGGACACTGATGGCTCTGTGTGGGAGGAAGTGCTTTCAGTTCAGTGTTGTTTCTGTTTGTTGTAGTTGGTTTATTTTGTATATGTTTCTTACCAAACTATATTATTATTTGATTATATTTGAAATAAACTACATTATTATTTGAATAGTCAGCCAGAGAGCCACCAAATGCTTATTGAGATTATCATTAAGACTACTATTTATTCATTTAACTGAAACATATAACCAATGAAATTATGGGAACAGAACCACTTGGGAGGGTAATATAGCCTATGAAGTACATGTACCATTCTTCAAAGTTTGGACTTGTAATCACTACTCTGAAATTGGAACTTGAAGAGAACACAAATGTATCCCTGTAAGCAACGTTTTAGATTCTTAGTAATTTAACAGATTGTTACATACAGTTTTTCTTCTCTTTCTGTCTTAGAGTGGTGGGAGGCTCAAGCAGAGGAAGCCAGGGCTAAGAATTGCACACTCCCAAGAATGGGACGAAGAATTTTGTTCTAGATCTTTCAAAGGAAAAGAGTGAAAACCTGCTTTTAAAAAACCATCACGAATGAGCTAGCATCTTATATACTAAAGAGTTTGTTTGTGTGAAGGACACAGTTAAGTGGCTTCCAACACATGCACATAGTTGTACAACCATCAAAATTGTTTTGGACATTTTTACTACCTCCTGCAAAGAAACTCATGGCCACCTTGCCTTAATCCACCACTTCCCAAATTCTACACACCCTCTAATTAACTTTCTCCTTCTACAGATTTGCTCATAGACATTTCTTCGGAATGGAGTTGTCCAATGGGATTAGTTTATGTGTTCTGTTTACACAAGCTGTATGAGATGTTGCCAATGCTGGGCCATGAGGATCATCTCTAAGAGATTTATTTGTCCCATGCTGTGATACTTGGGGCTTCCCTTGAGGGGTAGCAGAGGATGAAGCAAGAGTCTTGGCAACAATGACTTTCACTCTGGAGTTTGGGTTATACTGAAGCTGAGCTTGGTCTCTGCATGTCTGTATCGCTGGTGAGCAGAACCATTTAGAATGCTCTTTGTGCTTGAGTGTTGCTTGCTAGAGACTAAAGTCCCTGAACAAAGCACTAAAAGCTGAAGAAGAATCAAAAAATAGCTTTGGTGTAGATTGTCGTCTGCTCCCTTCCCCAAACCCCTGCCTGTGCTACACAAGAGTCAAAGAGCCACAAAGTTGCCATGAGATGAAGAATCTGAATTTGCATTACATGAACATTAAAAGAAGCAGGTTTAGCCTTGTTATTTTTCTTCCTCACACTGTCCCCTACTGAAGCTTTGGAGAATGCTGAAACAGGAGTTGGATTAGGTAAGGAGAGGGGTCAAGTGGAAAAACACATCCTATTCACCTAGCAGTGGCCATCCACTTGCAAAGCAGGCATGGGTTGAATAGGGGAGCAAGCTTTAACACAAAGTTTTGATTTGGATTGGATTGCATAATTTTACAACAGAAAATAATACTGATCTAGTCCCAAGATATTGACAAAGACTCATGAGCTATTTTTGAGTCCTTTTGACTATGAACCATAAGAAATAGTACAATGAAACTGTATAGTTTTTGGTCATAAGCTGATAGATAGTACAGTCAGGTCATAAAAGCCTGACTACAAGTAGCTATTCATAGCTTTTGTGCAAGCCTGTGGATTGTAGTGCCCTCCTAGATTGTCAATGACTCTAGGGATTGCTTAGCTTGCCTTGTGTGATTAAAGGCCAGCATCACCTTAGGAGATCTCAGATCTTTTGATAACAGTTAATTTGATAAGTAAAATATTTAATCAATGAAATGTCCCCTGAGCTAGTAGCATATACAGAAACAATGCTCCTATTTCATGTAGTAATATTAGCACTTGAACTAATAAAAGTAGACTGCGTGGTTAGTGTTCTCTTAGACACCCCATTGCAGTATTGGCTTAGTGTCTGAGAACCCAGGTCCCAGGGTCCTGTGTTTGGTCATGTCAAGCCCAAAATCAGGGAAAAGCTTATTGGCTAAAAAGCTTGGCATGACATCTTAGAGACTCAGAGCACGGAGGCCCTTTACACAAACAGAACAAATCCCTTTCAGTGCTTTTAGACCTTAACAAATATGGTGATGTGTAAAACTCCACTCCCCCACCACACGGCCAGCCCCTACCCTACACACCCTGAACTCTTTTCAGCATTTCTTAAATCTGCACCATTGAACAATCTGAGTTCATTGTAACAAGCACAATCTCATTGAATTCAATTCTGAAGAGACTTTATACTTGAGGAAAAAAGAGGACTGATCCTGTATTCTCTTAAGTTTAAACAAGGGACAGAACACAGCAAATGAGAAACCAGAGCAAGCTGAGCTCACTGGAAAGGATGGGGAGGGACTGAGAAGGAGAGAAAACTCCATAGGCTTCTATTTGGTAAGAAATCAGTTTCCAGGTGTCCTAGGAGCAAAAGCACAATGTTAATGTCAGGGCTTTAGTCTCTGACTGCGAGGTGTCATGAGTACAATTTTATTTCCCTATCACAATGTGATACTTTTGATGTAAATTCTTTCCTATGGAAGGTAGCGCTTGGAATCAGGGCCATAGGACTCTAAAGTGGGAACGGAAATGCATGCTGGTAGCTATTTGCAGAACTAATAAAGATTAGAGCAATCTGAGTGTGTATAGTTTGCATTAGCTTGCCTGCTATCCTGGGCTGATAAACCTGCACTGTGGTCCAAGCACATGCGAAGCAGTCAGTGCCTGGTAGCATTAAGGTAATCTAAGGCACTTTCATTCCTCACCCATTCTTTCAGTTGTATCCAGGGTAAAAATAATAAGCCATAAGCTTCCCTGCTGCTTAACCTAATAACAAATCATTCCCAATTCCAAGCCCAATGTCTATTATTCAAAGCAAATTAGGATCAGGCAGACAGATTTCCTCTTCCTTCTCTGGGACAGCTGACCTCCCTCCCCTGAAGCTGTCAGTCCATGCAAATGTTACACTTAGAATCTCACTCTTGATTTTAGGGTGCTACAAATTCCTAATAACTTAACAAGCCAAACACAGAGTTAGCTTTGCAATGCTTCAGCACACAAATTAGCTAGACAAATAAGAAGGATTAAAAAAAATCTTGAAAATAGCACTTATCATCAGTCTCCCATTCAGAAATAATGAAGGGAGATGGTTTATACAGATTTAATAATAAGACATGACATAAATGTAAATATAACACGTTCTGACCTTTCTTCTGGAGAACAATAAGCAACTGTTCATTATTCAGAGCCTCTTTGTTTACAGTGAATGTGGCGATGAATCGAAGTTATGACATCAATTAAATCACAAGTTTATATTATTTTCAAACAGAGAAAATGCAGATATTTTAAGGTAGGTGGCAAAAATGATGAGCTACTGTCTAATCTTGGTCTCTAAATGACTTATACTTATTCAAAAAAGCAGCATTAAAGATGCTGTACAAAGCTAGGATCGTATATTACTTCCCCCCCCAAACAAAGATAACATTTGTAGAATCCCATTAGCAATAAATCTTTTAGATTTTTTCACTTAAATTATTATGATCCCAATGGGAAGAATAGATAATCAGTAAATAGAACTCTGATATCGGCCAGGAATTTCCCTGAATTGAAGCTGAAGTAACTTGACAGGGGGATGAAGAAAAAACTCACCCAAGGATGCTGATGAATGCATTTGAGGTTTTTTTTTTTTTTTTTAATGTACCACTAAAATGAAAACAAAAGTACTTACCTTGTCACATTGGAAAAACACAGGAAGTATAATATACAATTACCAGTGATATAAAGTAAATATCTTTGGATAAAAAACAGTCACAGACCATAACATAGTTTCAAAGAATAGTGAGCTTTAATATGTTTTAAAAGTATCACATAGTAAAATCTAAATAGTTTGGTGGCATGTATTTTTCCTCTTAGTGATTTTAACTGTAGAACAAAAGATATATGGAGAATTGTTCTTATAAATTCTTTGTTATATCACTCCAAGCAGTGGTTATGTCAGGAAAGAAAAACAAAAAGGTGGGGGGGGATTAAAAGCATCCTGAAATTTTGTATGTAAAAACAATATTACAGTTACAGGAAGTCATGATCAACCTTGACCATGGTACAGAAGTGTCTGGCTCTGAAGGACATTCCCAGGGAGCCCTGGAGGATGAAATACTGGAGGAGAACCAATTTCTTTCCATTGCCTGTAGATGAAAGAGACTCAGAATGGGGAGACTATACCATTTCCAGGGACTTAGTTTAGAGATGAAGTATGGATTTGGATAGTACATCATTCCCTCTCTTTGTATAGTGGATTGGTTATGGACTTGTGTTGAGTGCCACCTTAGCACCTGGGGTCATTGGAAACCACCATCAGGTTGAGGGAGGGTCAGGAAGACTGCTGGTAGTAGCAACATCAGAGGACATTCTTCCCCCAAATCAGTTTGTAAAGATGGCTCATGGTGACTTCACCAGGAGACACCATCCACTACAAAGCCACTTAAAACTGAAGCTAAAATATACCAACAATAATGGGAAAGGGAGGGTTTAGGTGAAACTTTACCAACAAAACACAAAAAGTAATCAAAGTTCTTTTCAAACAAAATTTAAGTTACAATAAAAATTATTCAAATGAATTGTTGGAACAAAGGGTTAACCAATGTAGATGCTTGAAGGATCTTTCTGGCATTATTTTAGGGCATCATATTCTGTACTTCATACTCTCCTTCAAAAACAAATTTACATAAAAATGTAATTTGCAAAAACTCTTCTACAACATTACTAATTCTTAAAACATGGTTTTGTTATAATTTGGCAGTTAAATTGATTTTTTTGAAGTTCATCATCTTTTCTTCTCTCATTATTTCAATTTTCTGACTTTGGGAGAGTGAGGGGACATCTTAGCTAGTGACTTAGGCAGGTCTTCAGTCCTACCTTACTATACTTTATAAATCCTGAATTTTGAAATGAGTCTTTAGCTTTTAACTTTTGTTTTCTATTTGCCCTGGAAGTTTCAGGCTTCAGACTACCAGGGTACTAACTGATCAAGGTGTTGGTCCCATGTCCCAGAACAGTACCATGTTATTTGAAGAGAGTAACTGAATTGTTACTAATTTTATAACTGGCCAGTTCACAGGGGAAGATTCCCATGCTATCATAGCCTCTGATTTCCTGTGGTTCCATTTGTAACTGATGGTTGTCACAGAATAAATACTCAGATAAAAGCAAAGGCACCCATGTTAATTTGACAATCTTTTAGAAAGAGAGAAAATACTGTATGTGGTAAAATGGCTAAATAGATGATAAGTTAAATATTTTTAAAAATTATATTGTGTATGTTGCCTGTTTGTGAGTGTGTGTAGGTGACTGCAGAAGACAGAATAGAACATCAGATTCCCCCAAAGGTGGAGTTACATCTTGATGTGGGAGCTGGAACTGAACTCAGTTTCTCTGGAAGAGAAGTATGCTCTCTTAACTACTGAGCCATCTCTCTACATCCATAAATAGCTAATAATTTTGATGGTGAATTATGTCCTGTACAGTGAGGACATATGAATTGATGTCTCAAAATTCTAGCTGCCCTATATAAGAGTGGCAGATTGGCTTTAATTTAAACAAATTTTATTATTAGATTCCTTAGTAACTACTATAAATCTTTGTTCTGTGCATCTGGCATATAAATTTATGCTGATCCTCCATATCTGACAGACACCATGGGTGGCTCAGGAGAGACAGTGATAGGTCACATCTCTCTTTTATAATGAACTAAGGATCTAGGAGAAATGGACAAGCACAGTTCTTAGAACAATCCAAGGCAACTGGTTCTGATACCTTCTCCTTGTGTAGATAGTTTAACTGAGCTCGGACTCCCGAGTAGTGGTTAAGGTTATATTCGCACTGAATTCTTCCTGAGGCCATGGTGTTTACCAGTTGTAGTCTAGCATCCATAGTGAGAATAAAGACTTATGCCCAGGGACTGTGAGAGCATCCTGTAGGGATACCGTTTCAGAGGTGCTATCATCTGGGGTAGAAGTTTGGGCAAGAGCATGGCTTCTTAGGAAGGCAGAGTGCATGGGAATGTAGTGAATTGGAAGGCTAGATTCAAGAGAGATTACTTCCAACAGAGCACATCTCGCCTTAAACTACCTAGAATGTAACAGTGTGCTTTTACTTACACTCATGTTTAGTGTGCTTAACAACAGAAAATTCCAGATGAAATCTTATGTCTAATCATTGTCCCAGTTTTGTGTAGAAGATTTCAAAAGCCCGATGCCTCAGGCGGTGTATGTAAGAGGGATGGTTGGTTACTCCTCGGCTGCTCCGGATTCCTTTCCACAATGTATATTTACCAAGAGATGTCACATGGGACTTTGCATTTATATAATGCTTTTTAGGGCAATGAAAACCCAATAAAATCAGTCAGCTTATTTAATGTTCAAAGTGTTTAATAAGGTTTTTTTTGAATGAACTATTTAAATGAGTTTTTTTTTCATTAATTAATTCACCAGAGCACCAAATACGTATCAGATAAATGAGTTGATAGGGCCCCAGTTTAGTGGAAGATGTAATACAAAAAGCGCTAATTAGGCAGGCAAGAGCTCTAGATAATTAAATAGTGATTAATAGATTTTCGTGGAACCAAAATTAAAAGTAACTAATTGGTGGAAAAATATTTAAAATCACATGCATACGTATCACATACACGTTGAACACGGTTTTGAGGCCTACGAAAATGGTTTTGATTTTGTTAAATAACAGTGAAGGTTTTGATTTTTTTTTTTTTTTTGCTCATTTTGCCCCCTTCTGACATTTTGTGTCAAAGTGTTCCCATGTTAATAGTAGAATCTAATGGAAGTTTATGTAATTAAATACAGCAAGAGAATTTATAGACCATTTATCATTGGATATGGGTCATATACTGTGGATTTCAGAATATAAAAGGGAATTCCATTTGTAGCCCACTCTTGCCTGAAGCTTACCTAATGAAATCTTTTTCACTCAGAGAATTAACAGTGTATCCAGCTGAAAAGTATTTAGAATTCTCTGTGCACACTGAGCAGACCAAAGCAGAAGAAAACCCTGCATACTTACAGGGGATTTTTGTTGCTTTTTCTTCAGCCTAAATTAGGCGGCTCTTGTTCATTTAGTGCATTTGAAAGGCGCTGAACTTTTAAAATTCTGACCTGTCGGCCCCCATCATTTCATTTGACAGCTGACACTTTGAGAGTGTGGAACACACAAATAGCGGGAGTGGGGTGACATGCTGCTAATAAAGGCTATTGTTTTTCCCCAAAGCAAAGGAGCACCCTAGATAACTCTTTGCAGATCCTGCGGGTTTGTTATGATGCAAAAAGCATGTTTGGATACCACCATTTTTTGTTTACTACCTGCAGTACATAAAATTGCTGTGAAAAACTTGTAGAAACATAAGGCCAGGTTTATCAGGAACCTCACTTTCCTTGCCCCTCAACCCCAGGTTTCCGTTTCCAGGTAATAAACACCAAGCCTTCCTTCATTGAGGCATGGCTGAGATAATGTCCCAGCCCTGATGTCACAGCAAGATGTTTGTATTTATGGGAAACAGAAATTCTAAAACATTTGTTCGTCTTTTTATTCGCCATGATTTGCTAGCAAGTGGAGCAACTAGTGATACATAGTTCTGCCATTTGGTAATTTCATTTATGAAAATCCATGATACTTTTGGAAGCTGTTTGCGTCATACTTGCTGCTACTATGCAACTTTCAAGGCCAGAACTGGTCAGCTGGTTGGAATGGTCTCAGTAAGTGCTTCAGATCTGTTCATCTGACCAAATAATCCAGTATGGTACACTGTATTTTATCAATACCTTCTTTGTAATACTATTTAATACTAATTATTTAGCTAACCAGATGATTGTTTCCCACTTTGCTTTATGTGCAAATACTATACAATAGGAAAAATAATTTTAGAAATGGAATTTGTCTATTTCATAGCATATTATGCTCATGATGCTGAATCTGTCCAATAAATCTGTTTTAAATATTGCTATGAAACCCAGTGACTCTTGCTCATTATTTCATTAAATCACAGCAAGAAGTTTAAGGCACTGAAATAGTCCTGACCCAAATAACAAATCAGAAGGGTTAGTGTTTGAAGATTTAATTATGACTGGGGCACAGAGGAATGGCAAGTTGTAGGGTCAGAGGTAGTTTTCTTCTCTTTTTACACATTTAATTTTCTAAAGTAGGAAATTATTTTCAATATTCTTTTGCTCATGAACTTTGACAGAGATGACTTACTTAGCTGTCTAGACAGGAAACATACACATACACACGAAAACATTAAAGAGCTCATTGCCACAAAGCCTTAAATAATGTTACTGGCATGTGCACATACTTACACATATATATATGCAAAGGAAGGTTGATCAAGAATGGCTTCAAGTGAGAGTTCAGAAAGTTCATTTAACATTATTTTTACACGTATATGTTTAGCGCCTCAGAATACTCATCAGGGAAATCAGTGGAGACAAACTACGTTTCCAAACAAACAAACAAACATGCTTGGGTCCTTGGTGGGAAAATGTTCTGCTTAGATTCAAGGAAATGTATATGCAAATTACATTCTTGGGATTGTAATCTGTGTGGTTTAGGTGGGAGGGCGTGGAGAGGTAATTTGCATCATGGGAAAAGGAAAACATTTCCTGGAGAAACCACACCATTGTCGTCTGCTTTCAAGGCTCTGATCTCCTCTCTTGTAGTCATTCCTCGAATTGCGTTTAATGTCCAGCCACTGTCCTACCGTTTGTATACGCACCTTCTCCCAGCCATGGATCAGAAGTGAACAATTCATGCCTCTTAGGGGAGGCAAACATGATCCCCCAGACAGCCGTAGCAAATAACCAGTTTCACAGAAGGGTTGTGCCTTCTAGGTTATTTTCTGCATGAGATTTTTGCCTCTCATGCGCACAAACAGGCTGTCAGGTGAATCTGCCATTTCTTTCTAAGGCTTTTAGGAGGGATGGGAACCTAGAGTGGGTAGTTAAGCTTCCCAGGTTCCAGCCACTCAGGGCTCAAAGGCAATTGCGGAGGTTTTCAGTAGTTGAACTAAGGCAACTTTCAAAGAGCCTGATTCCATTGCACACTTGATCTTTAAGTCAGTGTTTTTGTGGACATTATATATAATAGCATATTTAGGCTGGGAAGCAAAGGCTTGAGTGCTCAAACATATTTAAAAGAGAGCAAGAGTACCTTGATGTAAGGCTGCATTTTTTCAAGTATTATCTGGGGCAAAGTTTTTTTTTTCTTTTTTAATTTATTTTCCAAATCTTAAATTACCTGCCACTCCATTGTAGAAAGCAGTTTTAGAACCTTGACTTTGCTCTCAGAGTCTCTCCACATAATGTCAGAGGCCTCCAAAAAAGGGTACTTTGAAAGATATATTGCAAATTGTTATGCAATTCCCTATTCATTGGGCCAGTAGAACTAGGAATTTGGGAAGGTTTTTATGTGGGGTAGGGGAAAGAGAGGGCAGAGAATTGACAAGAAAATTTATTTTTCAGATACTAAAACCTGGGCAGTTTTTACTGCATAGCCACAGGATGCTGGATAAAATCATTTAAAGGAAGGCACTGGAAAGACTGAACCGGTGACTATTAGGTTCTAGCAGAGCCTTTCAAGACTATTTAAACATGGGAGGTCAGTGGTTAATTTCAGTTTCTTTCTAGTTTCACCAAGGCCCAAGGAAGGAGGAAGCATTCACTGAATGTCGATTGTAGCTGTTTTGACTGTTATATATATGACTTATGCACAGAGGGGGAAAAATTTTACCAGTGATCTCTTTGAACCCTGACTGATGCCAAATGAGCAATGACCATCTTGTGTATTGCAGAGAAGTTTGCATCTTGGGAAGTGGTTCTTGTGTTTGCAAGCCTGGATTGAACACCTCTATTTACATCTCAGCTCCATAGCTAATAACTGTGGGCCATGAAAAAATTTACCAATTCTCTTTAGGACTTGACGACATTGGTTTAGTACACGTAACCATGAACTCCATCTCATATGATGGAGGTGAGGCTACCAACCCTAGAGAACCTGCTATTGGCGATTTCCTAAACCAGTATAATTTCTATGTCCAATCTAAAAACTTGATGTCATACCCAAAGAGCAGCATAGCTCCTTGTCAAAGAAGCTTTCTTTAGCAGTAGATAAACTATTACAGAAATCTGCAACAGGTCAAATGCAGAGGGCAACTGTCTGTGGGGTGTGCAGCCTCAATCAATACATCTATAATACAACCCTTCTACCTGAGGCCCAGGAAACATCACAGTAGAGGGCCATGTTAAAAGATTTTAAGAGCCAGAGGCCAGAATGTCTGCTCTGAGACAGTATCTTTTATATACAACAGGGAACTTGCACCCTTGAAATCTCAACAATATGGTCACGGAGACAAGACTTGCACAATGAAATGTCACTTGGCATGCCAATATGAATGAGGGAAATCTTACAAGGCCTCACTGCTAGATGAAGAGCTATAGGAAATTAATGGCTATTAAGAGAGGGAGCATCAGTTTTTACCATGGATGAGCCTCCTGATAAGGTATCTAATCTCAAGTGGTCAACCCTAGACACACCTATATAAGAGCAACACTAAAAGCAATGTAGGTTGTCTGTGTATATGTGTGCATGTGTGTGTGTGTGTGTGTGTGTGTGTGTGTGTGTGTGTGTATGTGTGTGTGTGTGTATGTGTGTGTGTGTGTAATTAAACAAAAAGAGGTCATGCAATTGAAAGGGGAGTTTGGGGAGACACAAGAGGAATTCGAGGGGGGAGAAGGTAGGGTAGAAAATTATGTAAATACAGTACTCATGAAATGAAATTATAAAAAACAAAATAAAACCAAAATCAAAATAAATAAATGTTTTCCAAAAGTGGTACTGCAGACAGGCATAGTGGCACACAAATTTAACTGAACACTCAGAAGGTAGAAGCAGGAGGATCTCTGTGAGTTTGAGAGCAACCTTGTCTACACAGTTAGTTCCAGGTCAAGCAGGGTTAGATAGTGAGGGATTGCTTGAAACAAACAAACAAACAAACAAACAAATGGGCAAACAAGCAAGCAAGCAAATAAATAAAAGAAAGGAAGAAATAAAAGGCTGCATTGTTACTGAAGAAGAGCAGATGTAAATTATTGAACGTTCTTGGACAAGAGTGACCCACTGAGGATTCCTACTATGTGAACATCCATTGCAATCTTGTTAACTTTAGACAGAATTGATAATCATGCTTTATGGAGACTCACTCTCAAATGACTGTTGTGTGAATGAACCTTTTGCCATTGAAGGAATGAGGAGGATGTGATGTCTCTCTTTGATTCTAAGCCTAAGGGGAAAAGTCTTCTGTATCAAAAACACATGGCTTAAAATTTCTTCATGTGAGCCCGCAACATTGATGGAGTTTTATGTAAAGAGATAAAAATCTTTGCATGGACTGTCATAAGCTGTTTGGGTGAACAGAGTTGCTTTTGCAAAACCACTGTTGATATTCTTAAATGGACTGCAATGAGAACCACCTGGTCAGGCTGGAGGTTTGGATCTCATCATGAGATCCAGGTCAAAATAATGAAAATGAGGAGGGAGGAGAGAGAGAGAGAGAGAGAGAGAGGGAGAGAGAGGAGAGAGAGAGAGAATGAGTATGAGCATGTAAGGACAAATATGAATCAGTTCATTTGCTCGGTACTATTCAGGAACAACTCAATATTCCTGAAAGCACTTATATTTCATATTATCTACCCTAATTATGGCAGACCTACAGTAGTTAGGAGACAATGTAGCCCTAGAAAACACATATATTATTGTGAAGACAGAACAAAAATTTTGAGGGTAAGTCTCTAGAAAGGATACTAGTTAGTAGCCATGGCTGTCTTGTTAGCAAGAGATAAGGCAAGAAAGCAGTAAAAATTAATTAACAATTTGCACTTTCCTAGATGTAAGCCCACATGTTATCTCAATTGGTATTCCTGAGGAAGCTGAAGGAAGTTTGGCATCTAAAAGCATTCCTAAAGTATTTTGTCCTAGACAAATTTGATGAAACATAATGGAAAGAATGATGAGTTGAACTAAATTAATTAAATTGAATATTCCTCTTTTGAGCATTTGGTTCTTAAAGATTCTGATTCCATTCTTGTCAGACTCTCATTAATAGATATGCTAGATACTTAGGAAATGGATAAAGCATTATGGATGTTTGGGTTATGTATGTGTGTTCTGAGAATTTTCTTAAACTCAAAGAGTTCTCGTGTAGAAGAAAGAAATGCACGTTACTAATGAACATTAACACAAGCAAAAACTATGATGGCTGCTAGGAATGGGAGTATTTCACAGAGGTCAAGTACATGAACGCTCTAATCAATAGTTCAGCTCTGCCACTTATTAGCTGGGTAAGTTCTGCAAGTTCTTTGACTCCACTAAGCTTTGATCTCTCCCTTTTTGGTGAAGCAGAGCTATGCCAGGTCTCTAACCCTCTGAGTACAAAGCCTGATGTACTATCTAGCTATTGTTATTTGCCATTACAAACTAGGTGCAATGACTGAGCACACTCTGGAAGAGGTTTTGGCATGTCGTTAGTAGGTCTGATGCCCAGCTTTACAGTGTTGAGTACACTTAATTAAAAAAGGTGAGGCAAGTTAAAGCAGTCTTGGACTTTGATGTTGAAAGACCTTGTTCAGCTTCCTACTCCTGGCTGATCCTTATCAGCATTACACTGCAGCTCACATACTGGTTCTGTTACCTGGCCTGGATGAGCTTCCATGTTGAAAGTTGAAATAAGGAACGTATTTGTTTCTCAGCATTACAACTGTGGGGAAGAGACAAGAAAAGTCTACTGTGACCTGTAAATAACTATTTCTCTTGTAATTATTACTTTGAGATATATAGAAAACAACGAGAAAGGACAAGTTAAATGAATTAAAGGCATGGAAGTTTAATGGCTCACTGGTGTTCAAGAGTGACAAGAAGGTAGGTCTGACTGACAACCTACCAGCATAGAAGGGTGTGCTTCCTTGTAGCTATAGTTTACCTTATGGAAGCCTGAGTTGCAGAAATTAGTTTCTGTTTTCTCTCAGCTTGTAGGGTGAAGTAGCAATCTTCTGTGGAAGATCCTAATTATTGGTTATCTACACATCTTTTAGGATCTTGGTAGTCGGGCCTAGATTATGCCAATGAAAAATCAGTACAGGTGATTCTGGTATCTACCTACAATAAGGGACAATATTTGTAATTTCTTCATCTCCCTTTGATTCAGTTAGTTGACTTTATAAATTTTAAGAAATACCAACACAATATAGTGACCAACTATTAACACTGTGTGAAATATTGAAGAAGTAGAACCAGCCGTTCTCGTGCTAGTGCCTCTAACGCTCTGCCTTGGCAGCCAGACCAGCCATACACTGGAGATTCATGGAGATTCATTGGCCTGGAGCTCCTGAGACGTCTCCACCCAGCTCGCTAGGCTCCCAGTGGCAGGTCACTACCACACCAAACCCATGCTTCAAATCCCTCATGGCCTTTGTGGTGCACATCTGGCAAACCCATGCTTTGCCGCCATACCTTTCTCTCTTGAACCCAGAAGAGCCACTGCGTGAAGGAAAACACAACCCAAACTTAGTTCAGAAACAATGGTAACTCAATCTCTGGGTGCAACAAATAAAACCTAATCTTGTAAGTCTTATTAAAATTTGATGCCTCTGGTAGCAGATCTTTGCAGATCCACCATGATACTAGGAAACTCTAGTAGCTACACCTTACCCCTCTGCTGTCCAGGTTCCAAAAGGAAGTAACTCTCTCCTGCTTCCCCTCTCCTTCTGTCCAGCCTGGAAGTCCTGCCTACTTGCCCAGTGATTGGCTCCTTTATTCATTAGGGGAATGGTTCACAAGAACAGCACCAGGCCCATCCACAACATACAAGGAGTTATAATCATGACTCAGAGAAGCCAAAGGAGTGGGCAAGGCAGTAGGCCTCATTGGACAAGAGGAAATCATAGTGTGCTTAGACCAAATGATTGATCACAGGTGAGGCAGAAAAATGACTCAGCCTGGAGCAACATTGTTGAGTCATGAGGAGCCACACATCCTCCCCTTCATCCTCCCTTCCATCCTCCCCTGCATCCTCTCTCGTGGTTTGCTGGACATGTGACTCAGCAACTGTCTAGCTTCTGTGGATTCTTCTGGGATACAATACAGTCCAGTTCAACTACCTGGCTACTTGTGAGACTCTTCTATTAGAGAGAGAGAGAGAGAGAGAGAGAGAGAGAGAGAGAGAGAGAGAGAGAGAGAGAGAACAACTCTAGAACTCTAGTCATCCGACCAAGGTAAATTGAACTACATTGAAGGGCGTGATACAAAGGTTCAGTAGTAAGGTCCCCGGCTACTCTAGAACATGACCTGGATTCAGTTTCCAGCACCCAAACAGCAGATCACAACCATCTGTAACTTTAGTTCTGGGTGTCTTATACCTCTTCTAACATCTTCTGGAGCCAGGCATGTACTTATTACGCATATATATCCACAGACAAAACACTTATACACACAAAATAAATATGAACAAACCATAAATCTTAAAGAAACTACCTTGAGATTTCATCATATTCATACACAACATCAACAACAAAAGTAACAAATGCTATTGAGGATGTGGAGATGAAGGGCCCCTATGGGCTGTTAGTGGGAATGTTAATTGGTACATAGACTATTGAAATTAGTATAAAGTTTCCTAGGAAAGTAATAAATAAACAAAATCCTAAAATTATAAGTACTATAAAAATTCAATTGAATACTCTTAAATATATACCTAGAGGAATAAAAGTCAGCTTACAATAGAGATATTGAACATCCCTGCTTATTTTGCCACTATTAACAATACATAGGTCACAGCATCAGCCTGAGGGCCTATCAGTGGATGAAGATATAAAAGGAAGTGTGTTGTGTACACAAAGGAGCATTACTCAGCAACGATGATTAGCAAAATCACTGGCAGGAAAATGTATGGAACTGGAGAGCATCGTGTTAAGTGAAATAAGCCCACCAGAAAAAAGAAAATGCAATATGTTTTCCCTCCGATATAGACTCTTTCTCTATATTTTAACATGAAGGTACAATGAAGAGAGAAAAAGGCTCAGGTGAGAATGAAGGATAAAAGAGGTTAAGAAATGTGTCCCAGAATGTCCAATCACCGATCTGCCTCAGCCTCCCGAATATTTGGGTCCAGAGGAATTGAGGATTGTGTATGAAGAACGCTACCACTTAGGAGCTTGCCAAATGACTCCTTGGTTGAGAGTGAATAATTGCTCATGCAGAGAACCCAATTTTTCTTCCCAGCACCCACAATACACAAATATCTGTAACTCCAGTTTCAAGTGATTTGCCACCCTCTTCTGAACTCTCAAAGGCACCTGCAGTCTGTGTAAATCCACCTTCCCATTCACAATTAAAAGTAATAAAAATAAATAAGAAATTGATACTGCTTTGACTTCACATCCTACCTTCCTAGATAGCACTGAGACACAACTTGTATTCTGAGATTTCTGTCTGCAGACTTTCTAGTTTTTAAAATTTGAGCAAGTCTATATGTCTAAATTCAGGAAATAACTGTTGCTTTTCCAGGCAGACCACTATGCAATCAGTCTTCATTTATTACTTTATCCTAAGTCACCAGCCACAAAGAAACAACAAAGAATGGGAGGAGAAAAAGTCCTCCGGAATTATTATGCCCAGTTTTCTGAGGAACCGTCAAACTGCTTTCCAGAGTGGTTGTACCAGCTTGCAATCCCACCAGCAGTGGAGGAGTGTTCCTCTTTCTCCACAACCTCTCCAGCACCTGCTGTCTCCTGAGTTTTTTATCTTAGCCATTCTGACCAGTGTGAGGTGAAATCTCAGGGTTGTTTTGATTTGTGTTTCCCTGATGACTAAGGATGTTGAACATCTTTAGGTGCTTCTCAGCCATTTGACATTCTTTAGGTGAAAATTCTTTGTTTAGCTCTGTACCCAATTTTTTAATAGGGTTATTTGGTTCTCTGGAGTCTAACTTCTTGAGTTCTTTGTATATATTGGATATTAGCCCTCTGTTGGATGTAGGGTTGGTAAAGATCTTTTCCCAATTTGTTGGTTGCTGAAAATTTTCCCTGTGCCCATGTGTTCAAGGCTCTTCCCCAGTTTCTTTTCTGTTAGTTTCAGTGTTTCTGGTTTTATGTAGAGTTCCTTGATCCACTTGGAGTTGAGCTTAGTACAAGGAGATAAGAATGGATCAATTTGCATTCTTCGGCATGCTAGCTGTCAGTTTAGCCAGCACCATTTGTTGAAAAGGCTATCCTTTTTTTCTACTGGATGAATTTAGCTCCTTTGTCAAAGATCAAGTGACCATAGGTGTGTGGGTTCATTTCTGGGTCTTCAATTCTATTCCATTGATCTACTTTACTGTCACTGTACTAATACCATGAAGTTTTTAACACTATTGCTCTGTAGTAAAGCTTGAGGTCTGGGATACTGATTCTCCCAGAAGTTCTTTTACTATTGAGAATAGTTTTCACTATCCTGGGTTTTTTGTTATTCCAGATGAATTTGAGAATTGTTCTTTCTAAATCTATGAAGAAACTCCAATGATGACTTCCTCCAAGGCCATATCTAATCCTTTCAATTAGAGTCAGCCAATAGTGACAAATCATTCAAATCTATAAGCTTATGGGCTTCATTTACATTCTATCCACCGAATATTCAAACATTTTAATTATTTTGTTTATTTCTTGAGAATATAATTATATAATTTAGCCTTTTCATTTTTTCCTTCCAAAATCTTCCTTATACACCTCACTGACCTCTTTTACATTCATGGCCTTTCCCCCCATTAATTATTGTTGGATAACTATACAATCATGTATATAAACATGTGATCCTAAATATATAAATACAACCTACTTGATTTGGATAATGTTACTTAAATATTAAATTTCTGACTGTTTCATAAGTAATTTCTGTTTCTGGGTGACCTCAATCTCCTAGATTTTACTTCTTTCAAAAGCGATACTCTAATGAATTAATGGGCTTCTAAATGAGAAAGTAGTATTCAACATACTTTAATCTGTCTAAAGGACAGGCAGAGCAGGCATACATCCACATCAAATGCATGATCATTTCAGGAGAAGTCATATGAGCTATTGTCTCCTGTTGTTCTATACAACTACAACCTGTCTAGAATCTACATTTTCTGTGAGGGAAATCGCAAAATGTTTAGTGTTCTGAGTCATGTGAATAGTGCAATGAACACATCAAAATGAATGTTTGTGAAATAAATACATGAATAAATGAAAAAAAAGAAAAAGTCAAGTGAAATCTTATCATCTTTGTATTACAGGCTTGTTGATGTATGGTGGGGCTTTAAACTTACTATACTTTTTTTTTAAAGGGAAAATCAGTGATTGAAAGGAAACCCAGACTATTTTGAAACACTTCTAAAAACTAACCAGGAAGCCAATGCATTTTGGTTAATCTGAAGGCAAGGCTGCCATTGTGAATGAAAATAGAAAGCTCACTGCAGCGGCAAAGAAAGCTACAGCATAGGCTACTCAGTCCATCGTCTAATTGTGGGGGAAGCAGCAGAAAGAAGAGAGGAAAACAGCTGCAGATGCAGTCAACAAACACACTATGTAGAGTTGGAGCTTGATGACAGATCAAATTTGTGTGTGAACCTTGTTTGTTTCTTTGTTGTTAAAAGTTAACATGGCTTTTTAAATAGACAAGCCACAGAGAGCAAGTTCTGGTCAGAAGGAACCTGGGTCTCCCATCAAAGAAGGATTTGGGGTTTGTTCTTATTAAGAACTTGGCTTACATAGCTCTGCTATATGGGAGACATCAGTTCTGATCTCTCTCTCTCTCTCTCTCTCTCTCTCTCTCTCTCTCTCTCTCAAGAGGGACACACACACACACAGAGATAGAGACAGAGACAGAGACACAATTGAGAATATTCTGCCATTGCCATATGATACCCACAGTTTACCTTCTGGTTTCAAATGGGATAAAGAGGCTACTTTCCTATATAAAAGCTGCTTCTGATTATTGTAGGTTTCTGGTGCAATATTACTAACACAGTACATAGGGTAATAAGATACACACACAACACTTATGTTATATAATACTCTATGTTGTTTATATTTTTCTTCTTTTTCAATAAATCAAAACTTACTTTTAATTCCAAAGAGAATTGTCATTTCGAGTTACTTAGACATACTCACTTATAGGGAAATAATTTTACTCTGGACATTCATTTACTGGGTGTAACACCTCTCTCCAATTTTTTCTTTCTTCATTTATTTCCTATGCTACAACTTCCTGACTACAGCCAAGATGAAGAATATAAGTGGAATGATGCAATAAATCTGGTTTGTAATGATATTCTAAAAAGTATGTATGCAGAACTTTCCTAGCAATATCTTAATAATAAAATACAAATTAAGTATGGGAAAAGTGTGCAAGAATAGAATTATTTAATTAGAAACACCCAAAGCCCATATATACAACAATTTACATAAAAATTTATTTAGATTAATTGACTCATTTGTTCTTCTGCTTTATAGAAATAGCATGCTTGCCATCTAAATCTAAATCACTTCATAGTCCCTGTGCAATGTTAGGCATCAGAGGTAAGCACCATCCCAGAGCCAGAGGTTGCTCCTCGCTGGTCTGGCACTTTTTAATCCAAAGAATAGAGGCAGGCCAAAGATGCATGGCAAGATAACAAGGAGCGGAGGAAAATATTGTTTTACTTCACAGTATTTGGTGGTTCTCACGAACAAGTCTCAAACAAAGTAAATGCCTAAACATGGAAGATATACATTGATAATTTATTAAATAAATTTCAGAAATAAAGTATGAAATCAAACAAATATAGCCATTTGCCTTTTACTTGTTCATGTTTTGGGTATGGAACTGGTGCTTGCCATAGAGTTTTTTTTGTTTTTTTTTTTTGTTTTTTTTTTAACGAACATCTAGTCTTTAAATCTATCAAACACTCAGCTACTCAGCCTCTGTCTACCATGCACATTTTAGCTGAAGCTCTATACAGACTAAATGTAACTCATGAGAAAACTAAGTGGCAAGATTCTGAAGAGTGTTTGGAATTGTGAAAGATTAATTACTTGTTATTTAAAATCTGAATTTTGGAAAGCTAGGTCTGATATATACATACATATATATATATGCACACATACACATTTATATGTGTGCATGCAGCATATGCATATATTTACATTAGAATTCTCATTGTTAATCCATACTAAGTCACATTTTTTCCAGATAAAATCTTAAGAATGTTCCAAAAGATAGCATTCTCTTCTCATTTACAGATTGATCATGGTACCAAGACAAACACCTAAACTAGGCTGTTTAGAAAAGATATTATTTCTTCTCTTCATTTTTTTCACTTCATTTATATTTACACTGTTCCTTGGACGATGTGCCCTCTAGATAGTAGGTAGTTCTGAATGGTGTTATCTCCTTAGGTGCTTTGCTGCTGTGGAAGAAGGGGACTTGCACACATGAAAAATGATGCTTCTCACATGCCGGAGTTTACTTTGGGTTCTCACCAACAATAATTATAGTCAATAAATATGGAAAGTAGCCTGATAATGGAAGGAAGAAATATTAAAATTTGTATCTTTGAGGCTACTAATGGTAAATTAAATGTATTTCTTTGACAAAATAATTTAAAAGTCACTTTGTTTCTGCAGGCTACATAGTTTTTGTTATTATAATACTTCTCTGACTTTCAAATGTGTGTTTTGCCCCAACAGCTCTGTGTATTTTCTTGTTTCATGCCTGAAACTAAATTAATTACTTTGTTTAATTTCATGAACATGCCAGGCCACAGTTATGAATAGCTAGTAATTTCAAGTGTTTACACAGAGAGTATGGGATGTTACAATAAATATCTACCCAATTACCAAATATCCAAGGGCATTGTTGTTTCTAGGTAAGCTGGACACATTACATGTTTGCTATACTTAAGAGAAAAGGACATAATTGCAATGTCAGCACTGAGGTTTGGTTAAAATATGATAAATCCCATAATGCTAAATTAAACTTTGTTGAGTAACCAGCTTGTAAATGCAGTAGTATACAAGACACTTTTTAACTTGAAGTATTTCAATGACACAGAGACATACCCTCTCTTCTCCTATGCTTTTGAAGTATTTTGAGAGGGACAATAGTTAAACAATGTACTGTGACTTTTAAAGACAGTAAGCTTAGAGAGACATATAAACCTTACTTTCCAAATACAAACTAACAGTGTAATATGTTTCTGTCAAGGCACAAAATTTATGGGCATGTTATTAATCCTTAACTGGTGGAAAAAGTATATTCTAATATTTTCTCTATTATACAAATGCAGTACTTACTACTCAGCTAGGATTAGTATGAGGGTAGGGACAAAGGCTAGGGTCATGTTGATGCTTATAGTGTATTAATAAGGAAATTAGGGCTGTGGAGCCAGCTCCGTTGTAAAGTGCTTGTCCCATAGAAGTATGAGTTCAGACACTGAGCACTCTAGTAAAAAGCTGAGTGCGGTGGTGCACACCTGTTACCCCAGCAATGGGGGTAGGGAGCAGAGACAGGCAGCGCTTGAAGCTTATTTGCTAACCAGTCTCGCAGAATTGTTGAACTCTGGGTTCAGCGAGAGACCCTGACTCAAAAGAACAAGTAGGAAAGCAATAGAGAAAGACACGTTATCTACTTCTCTTTTCTATGGTACACATATACATGTATGCACACTCTAACAAGTACAAGCACCACATACAACATGCGGTACATGCATACCATGCACCATGCACAAAGAAAAATTAAAACTATAGAATGGAATTAGATGCTGGCCTGTCTTGTTCCTACATTGAGTGACCTAAGCCAGTAATACACAGATGCATATCTGTATTGGTTTGGAGTGATGAGGGCAATAGAGGTCCCTCTGAGACTGGGGGTGGGTTTACCTTTTGGTCAGTGACCTATGGAGCCTGTATTCCATTCTGAGTCACAGGTATCTCTTTTCTTGGGTTTTAGTCCTACTGTCCTTCCATGTCAGAGTACAAAATCCAAGTGAACATTCATGGGGTTTTTATATACCAGTGATTAAGGCTTCCTAGCTGGAAAACCTATTACCTAACCACTGTTCCTGACTCCATGGCGTCCTACATCCATACAGAACTTTATCTTGGCTTCAGTTCTGTTAGGACCATGATTATCTTCTGACAGAAAATGGCTTTACTTGTTTATAATCACCTTTCTTCTCCTAGCTTCATTCCTGCCCAGAGACCAGAATAGCATCATTGAAAATGCTGTAGCCCTATCTACCTTTTCAAGGGAGATCTTGGAATCTCTGGGGTGGGGGGTGGTGGGTTCCTTCTGTTCCTCAGAGTCCAAGACTCTTCCCAGAGTTGCCCTTTAGTTCTTTTGTTACTTATTTCTTTGGAAACTTGGTGTTGTTTTTGAGGTTCCTGTTGTTGAAATTTCTCATTCATATACATCCTCCAGGATGTCCAGCGGAGGTTATAGTAGCACCCACCTACTTACATGCTCCTTCATCCTACCTCTGCTACTAAAGGACTTTGGGTGGTTAGACCTGTTTAAGCTTCTTTTAGTTGGTAAATCCCCTCTCCTTTTGAAAACCATAGTGGTTTCTCTTTGTTGAATATTGGATAAAAAAGATTCTATGATCTTATTTTGCTCTTAATTTTATTTAAAATCACCCTCTTAATATTTTTAAATATTACTTAACATAATTATTAAAATGTAAAATATGGTCTTAAGTAGTAGACTGTCTGAGGAGTGGGTGACCCTTTTTAGACTCAGAATGTAAGAGTCCCTTGGTGGCATATTAATATACCTTTCAGGTTGTCTTATACGTTTCTTAGTTCCTTCAGTCTTTTTGTTATTGTTATTATTCTTTCTTGGTCCTTTATTAGAATCTTTCAATCTGCTCTTTAAATATTGTGTTACTTGACTTTCAAACTTAGTCTACTGCATTTTAGTAGATAATGCATTTTTGGCTTAATCTTCTATATTACATATAGAAAGAGAAAGAGACTGGTGGGTAGAAAATTACCTGTTCTGGTGTGGTTCTGATGAATTTAAGATAAGCATGAAATTTTAAAAAGGAGACATTGCAAGCCAACAAAATGGGTGAGGATGTAAAGTAACTTGTTATGCAAGCATGAAGATTTAAATACCGGAACACATTTAAAGGTGGAGGAAGAGTTTCAGTTCAATAACATTGTCCTCTGATCCACAACAGTCACCATGGTATGAAAGTACCCACACATGTTCACACACACACGCACACACACACACACACACACACACACACACACACAAATACATCACTGAGAGATAATAAATAAAATAGAGATTTTGTTGGTATTTTGATGTCTTAGTGAGAATTAAGCAAAATTATACATCTTAGCAATTTCGGTATTGAAATATTCTAGCCTAAAAAGATTAAACTTTACATCTTCTACATATTAAGTAATTGATCTCTAGGGCTATAACCCAGCGCTTTCCTTGCAGTTATGTGAAAGTTCCAGAGAAGAATCTTAATATGCCTAAATATTTGCCAAATGATGTTGATTATTTTTCTATCTCCTCGCTACTTTTTTTTTAAACATAGCCACCCTTTCTTTACTAGATAATAACTCTCTCTGATATAACCTGAGCTTTGACTTAAGTATCCTTGGAGTCTCCCTATGTATTCTCCTCTTCCTCATGATCTGTATTCGGTCTTTTATCAAGGACTGTAGATTTCATCTAGTGAGCAATATATTAATCCACCTACTCTCCTTTGATTATTCTACTTTCTTCTGTAAATAACAGTAAAACTGACAAAAAGTTGTTGAAAACTTTTGTCACTCCTCATAAAGACAGTTTTAGATTCAGGTGTAGTGACAGTTTTAGTCTCTTTAAAAAACACAGAAATAATATAAGAATGTGTTTTTGCTTTAATCCCAGGTGTGGGATATGGGGCTGCTTTGCAGCAGTTGAGTATGATTGAGATGAGCAGAGGATGGTTTTGCCAACTATAGATAGTTTCTGCATTTTGTGACACTTGGAATTTTGGCAACTTTTCAAAGGGTATATGATGGTGCCCGCACCACCACGGTATCCAGTATTGGGCATAGGCCTGGGGGATTAACAGAAAATACAGACTCGGGTCATTCTGGTGAGGAGAATGTCAAAGTTTTACTGAGGGACCAGCAATATATACTAGAGACCTGGTGAAAAACAACAGAAAAAAACAATCATAGCCATAGGTCAGGCACCTGGCACGTCCCTACCACACCGGGCGGGAAGACAGAAATCAAGCTAAGCCGCAGGATGTTCTCCTCTCAGGAAACCTGTGCGAACAGCTCAGCTGGGGGCGTTGAGCTAAGCTCACCGATGCCCAACAGGTACATAAACGCTAGGGCCCTGAGAAGTGGTGTTGGTGGTTATTGGTTCATCAGGGAGGTTGATCGTGGTTTGTTAGTAGTTGTGCTCAAAGAAGAAACAGAAGGAAAGAATTAGATTCAGGAATTTCTCTGTGTCTGTGTCTGTCTCTGTGTCTGTCTCTGTCCCTTCCTCTCTCCCTCCCTCCCTTCCTCCCTCTATCATTCCCCCCCCCATCTAATGATAGATGTTGAAACAAGGCAAGGTATTGTGTGTGGGGGGAGGGGGTGGATAAAGGGGAGGAAAGAACTCACGAAGTAGCAAAAGTCAGGATATTTGTTGAGTGAGTTTAGTGGGTTAGAAGTCAGGATGGTAAATCTACAAGTGCTTGGTCTTCAACACCCATACCCCTTCACTGGGTTGTTTTCAGTCCTGTAGTACAAGGGTAGGGTCTCCCCCACCCCCCAATCTTTTTGTCAGGGTAGGACACTTTCCTCATCCTCCCTACTTTCATTGAGCAGCTTTCCCACAGCTCCCTTGGAAAGAATTCCAACACAGAGTGAGTCAGGTAGGCTTTTTGTTCTCTGGCCCTTTGGGATTCCACAGTAGGTAAGGAGATTTTTTTTTTCAGGAAGAAAATAACATAGCAAGAAAATGGCTGGTGTTATATGACATTGTTTCTATGTGTCCAGTTTCTGTTCTTACTGGAGTTCAGCTCTTTATGCCCTGCCTATGCTGTGTTAATTGATTTTTGTGTTATCTCTTTGTTGTGTCTACAGAGTCTATAGTCAAAGCTGTATAAAATACACCGTAGATACTGAAAGCAATGTTACTTTTTTTAAGATATCCTATTCTAACAGTTTCCATTTTGGTTAAAGAAAAGAATAGTTCAAACAATATTAAGTCATTAGAAAGAGAGGGCTGAAAGCTGTCAGTTAATAATTATGAGTGAGGAGCAACAATATTTGAGAATCTGAATGTCGACATGAGAAGCTGTGTCAGTGAGAAAGTACAGGTGGGCAGCTCAGTCCTGGGCCACTGAAGGAGTGACCTCCTCCTGGAATATTGGGCATTAATCTAGTCACTAGATTTTATAAGCAAGTAAGTTAGATATCTAATATGTTTTCATGATGGGTACATCTGGTGGGATGAAACATTTTTAATGAAACATAAATTTGAAAAGGAATTTGGCTTTCATTTTTTTATGAAAAAGAAGAATCTTGTTCAGTGGAACATGCTTAGATTTAAGAAAACTTGCTCTCTGAAATCCAGGAACATCTGGATTCCATATACTTGATAGAAGTTCAATAAAATATAGAAATGTTAACAGTGTGCCTTTATGCTAACGAAGAAGCTTGCAAAATGACATGGGCATTTGGGCCAAGGATTCTTTTGAAAAATTATGACAGACTTGCCCTTTGATGACACAAAAATGTCATTTCAGTATCACACACTTGCTTTAGAAGATTTAAAATTGACTATGAATTACTTTATTTGTGGAAACTAAAAAACGATGTTAGTGACACAGGTACAACATGTGTAACTGGACGGTGACATTGTGGCATGAAATGATACACAGATACATAGCATTAGCAGAGGTTTTGAGCTGAGATGGGGGGGATTTCTTGATGTTTATATTGTTTTAACACTTACATTTTTCACTTCTATAGATATTAGATTACACTCTATCCTAGAGAATATTAGATGTTTGCGGAAAATTAAAACTGTATGGTTTACATACCTCCATAAATCACCCACACTAATAAATATGCATAAACTAGTAGCAAGGTGACTCTAGCTTGTAAATCTATTCTATAGAACTAAACATACAATTTGTGCTTTCAGTTTATCCAGGATAGAAAAGAGGCAAATATGACCAGTTTGAGAGAAAAATAAATTAAGGCAGAAGCTGCCATCTTTTTTTTTTTTTTTTGTGAATAGTCAATTCTCTTTTTTCTCCAGCTCTTAGCTTACATCCTCCAGCCTGGTATTGGTAAGAGGGAAAACTACACAAAGAGCCACTGTACCTTCCTCCCCAATACACATACCAAATGTTGATTCTGCATGTTAGTTTCTCCTGTAGACTTTGTCTCCAAAGGGAATTTGTTGGTGAAGTGATTAAGAATACAGACAAGACCACAAAGCAATCAAGAGGTAACTTAGTGTTATGATTTTTTTTTTCCAGACAAGGTTTCTCTGTGTAGCTCTGCCTGTCCTTGAACTCAGTCTGTAAACTAGGCTGTCTTGGAACTTAGATATCTGCCTGCATCTTTCTCCTGAGTGCTGGAGACTTGGGTCCCCACTTCCAGGCACAGTGTTTTAAGTGGCCTGATCTGATCTCCAATTCATGACCATTTTGTCTCTACCTCCCAAGTACTGGGATATATTCTGATCATCTTAAATGATGTTTTGCCTTTAGAATCCTACAAGTTGTCCAACTTCATTCTCAAATATTTTGATTTAATTTCAAGAGGTACAGACAACATTTTAGAACACATCTCTAAAGGCTTCTGATGTGACCAAGTACCAAGAAGCAGTGATCTCTACAACAGAACATTGTGTGAGTTCAGATGAATTACAAGCACATTTTTTCCAAGCACCCTCCTTTTTTCTGCATCAGGTCATCCTGTATAAAGTACATACACGCACGTGTCTTTCATGGCAATTTACAACAAGGATTTCATCACTATTTGAGTGCTGAGAAAACTAAAGTGAGTAAGAATTAACTAGCCTGCTTATCAAACATTGCTGGAAATTCTTGAGCTAGGATTAGAATCCAGAATGGGAGTACACAAGAAGACAGAGCATCCATTGAGGAAGGAGGCAGAGGGCATCTCACATTTTCAACTGTTGTTAGATGTAGCAGAAAAATGTCAGTGCTTCGATACATCCTGTTCTATATTTTATTTTACTTTTATTATTTTTTAAAGCTTGGATCTTAAATGCTCTACAAATGTCTATATGCTAAAAGCAGGGTTCCTAGTCTATGTTGCTAGTAGGAGGGGTAGAATCTTTAGGTAGTGGGGCCCCTGGGAAGAAAATGTTATTGCGATAGATAGTGAGACCTGGGTTAGCCAGCTCTGTGTCTTCTTTTTCTTTTTTTGCTCCCCCCCCCTTATGACATTAGTAACTTTGTTCAAACTTTCCATAGTAGTGTGCTGTCTTGCTACAGTTTCTAAGTGATTGGGGCTGACCAAGCTTGGATAGAACCTTCTGAGATTGAGAGACAAATTAAATCTCTCTTCCTTTTAAACTGTTTCTTTCAGATATTTCCTCACAGTAATGGAGAGTTGATTATCAAAATATTGTCATTCAACATAGACATTAGAGAGGAACAGGTGCTACTGGATGTCAGGAACTTGCTAATGTAAGAGGAAGAACATTTGCTATTACTCTATAGTTGGGTCAAAGAGAGTCCTTGAAAGCCTTTGAAGCAGCTGTAGGTTATGATCCCAGAGCAAAATGCAGTGTTTGCCAGACTGCACAGAAGTTTGTCTAATCTATGATTTTAAATTTGTGATTACTCTGTTAAATTTATTATTTTTGTCTTACTCTGTTCTTTTTATATTTGCTAAGTATCTATCTCACTGCAGACTTCTTAAACAACCTAATCACAGAGTGCCTCTGTGACCACAATTGGTCATAGATTACAATAATCAGCTTTAGAAATGTTAAATGCTTTTGTAGAAGGTGGAAATTCTCAAAGTTTTAAGTAATTTAATTTTTTATTGTTTCACATGTTTGAATACTGAAACAATTTCCTTCACATTATTTTTTAATTAGAAATATTTTTGAAAGCTGAATTTCCCAGTTTACAGTATTTTTCTAGGAATTATTCTTGTTTTTGAAAGCGAAGTGTCAATTTGAGAAGCTAAAAACTGTGAATGGGCTCCGGAAAATGCTATGCAAGCTGCCAAAGGAAGAAAGCAATTAAACAGTCCTACCCAGCTGCAACACCTTGAACCACAACAATTACCAACATGACAAGATATGCATAAAGGTGTACTAAGTGGATCACGTGTCAGCGGGAACCAACAGCTGTCCAATTGGCTTTAAAGCGCACAGGACAGGAGGGAAACCGTGCCTGATAATGGAAGCCTAGACAGTGTCTCTGGGCTAGTAAGGTCTTCAGGCTTAGAAAAGAATCCTCTACTACCACTTTGCCAGGTCATCATAATTCCTTCTAAATCTTAGTTTTGAACCCACAGACAAATGAAGCTACCACCTCTCATAAAAGAAGTTTCTCTATAGCAAATGGAGACAATCACAGGAAACCACAAGTGGACACAGTACAGAGAATAACAGATTGGGGAGCCCAGTCCCAGCAGGTGCATCTGCATGGTGACTCCTGCATCTACAGCTCAGGGAAGGAACATCGAAAAAAGATTGTAAGAGAATGCCTGCTGGTCTGCTGTGAGGCTGTCTCTCCTGGAAAAGACTTCATAAACAAGAACAGAACAATGGCAATATCAATGGGCATGTTAACATGGAATGGAAAAAGAATTGTAAAGGTCCCACCTTTAGATAAAGACTATAGGGATCTAATGATGGCTGGGAGGATATGCTCTCCCAGGGCTGAGCACCAGCAAGTTGTCTAATGCAGAAGGATAAGCCTTGAAACCATATAAACACTGAAACAATGAATTGATCCAACAGGTTGTATTTATATATATGTACACACATGTATATTTAATAATAATAATCAAAGAAGAGGAGGTTATCAATTTGAGAATGTAGGGCCTTGGGAAGTTCAGTAGACAGTAGCTGGGAGGGGCTGGAAGGAGGAAAAGGAGGGGAAAGTGATAAGTGATATAGTTCTGTTTCAATTAAAGACATGAGAAAATTCAAAATCAAAAATAAAACTCATGGACAAAGTCAAAACCTTCATGTATAAGACAAGGCTGTTTAGCAGATAAATACATTTCACATTCTTTTTCTTTTCTTCTTCCCTTCTAGTCATAGAGCCTGTAAGACAGTCTAACCACTCCTAAAGCTCTCAAAATAGAGCTCAGGAGAGATTAAGTAGGCAAGTATCTTTATCTCCATGCCAATGATGTCAAGGAAAACACTTTGAGATGTACTGAGGTCATGTGCAAAAGACAGATTGCAAAAAGGGAAAGTAATTCTCATAATTTATTTGCATATCAAAGTCAACATCATGCCAGCATGTAATCTTTGGAAAATAAGGATATAACCTTATACCTTTTTTTGTACTATGGCTTGTATTTTGGTATGCATATTATTTTATAAGACACTTCAATAAATCTAGCTGTATGCCAATTTCTTAGTATTCACATAGCAAATCTCTATCATGTTGGCTAATGAGAATTCCTCAGATATCAGTGAAGAAAAGTTTAAGTCTGTCTTTTGTTCAGGGACTATAGTTAAGGTATATTTGGTGGTTTGCTGTATGTGGCCTGAACAGCTAGACCTGGTGACTTGGGATCCACAGCATGTGCTACACATTTCCAGGATGTAGTGGTAGGATGGTAACTAAGAGGGCCCTGATGAAGAATCTTTATTTGCATCCTTATAAAAATGCTGTGTTACTTGCCAACATGAGCAAAAGACCCTATGATGTCTATCACTAGTTGATTGCTACCCTTAGAAACAGCAGAGATCCTCATCTCTACAATGATAGAAAACACAATCCTGTGTAGATATGGGCAGTACTATTAGTTCTGTTATTTGAGGTTTAACAAAAAAACCCCAAGTTAAACAATTAGAATATGAAAGGTACCCTCAATTAGAGGCAATGACTCTAAGGGAAGAGAAATGAAGACAAAAAATAATGATATACTTGTAAGAAGATTCATTGAGCATCTGAGAACAGTCTTTCATGACTGTCTTAATTATTGTGGGCAACTATAGCCAACTATTATAGCTTATATATCCTAAACATCAAACTAACTGCTTACATGGTGGAGGCTGGGAAGTCCATGATCAAGGTAGTGGAAGACATGACTCTTAGTGAGGTCTGCCTTTCAGGTTTGCAGATGGGTGATGTATTCACAAAGAAGGGAGATGGAAAGCTTTGGTGTTATCTTCTCTTACAATAAGAACACTAATCCCATTATGGAAACCCTGTCCTCATGACCTCATGTAAAGTGAAATGCCTCTGATAGGTCAAGAAGGATGAAGATGACTTTTAGTAAATTATTCAGCAAATAACTGAGGGAAGTTTCTTGGAGTTGAAAAAAAGTTTGATATTTTTTTTTACACTGAAGCCATTTAAATAAAGAATATTAATGAAAACAACAAATATACTCAAGATTAAATATATCCTTGTGAAAATGTAAAAGTAATGATACAGAGAAGAGAATCAGTGTAGTAAAAACACTTATCAAATCTTATAAAGAAGAACTAATGGATTTTGAAGATAAAGTAAACAGAGAAACAGTCTTTTTAAATGATTATATACGTGCTTTATTCTTTTTTATTTGCTATTTCATTTATTACATTTCAAATGTTATCACCTCTCCTGGTTTCCCCTCCAGAAACCCACTATTCCCTTCCCCTCCCCCCTGCTTCTATAAGAGTGCTCCTCCACCCAGCCACCCACTCCTACCTCCCCTCCCCACCCTGGCATCCCCGGCCCCCCCACCCCCCACAAGGCCATCCTCTGCCACATAAGTGGCTGGAGCCATTGGTCCCTCCATGTGTACTCTTTCGTTGGTGGCTTAGTCCTTGGGAGCTCTAGGGGGTCTGGTTGCTTGATATTGTTGTTCTTCCTATGAGGTTGCAAACCCCTTCAGCTCCTTCAGTCCTTTCTCTGACTCCTCCATTGGGGACCCTGTGCTCAGTCCAATGGTTGGCTGCAAGTATCTGCCTCTGTATTAGTCAGGCTCTGGCAGAGCCTCTCAGGAGACAGCTATATCAGGCTCCTGTCAGCAAGCACTTCTTGGCATCCGCAATAGTGTCTGGGTTTGGTGACTGTATATGGGATGAATCCCCAGGTGGGGCAGTCTCTGGATGGCCTTTCCTTCAGTCTCTGCTCTACACTTTGTCTCTGTATTTTCTCCTGAGAGTATTTTGTTTCCCCCTTCTAAGAAGGACTGAAGCACCCACACTTTGGTCTTCCTTCCTCTTGAGTTTCATGTGGTTTGTGAACTTTATCTTGGGTATTCCAAGCTTTTGGGCTAATATCCACTTATCAGTGAATGTGTACCATGTGTGTTCTTTTGTCACTGAGTTACTTCACTCAGGATGATACTTTCTAGTTCCATCCACTTGCCTAAGAATTTCATGAAGTCATTGTTTTCAATAGCTGAGTATACTCCATTGTGTAAATGTACCACATTTTCTGTACCCATTTCTCTGCTGAAGAACATCTGGGTTCTTCTCAGCTTTAATCAGATATTCTTTGCTTATCCAGGATCTCATCTACTGAGCACCTGCTTTGGGGTAATAGAACACCAAGCTCCTATCTGTGGAGACTCTGAAGTCTTTTATTGGAAATTACTAAGAAAATATCGGGCAACTAGCCCAATATTAAAAATAGAAGATGACTTATGGGAATCCTATGGCCCTATCTCAGTGAAGAAAGGAGGGACATTGGACAATAGATGATTCTTAAGTTCTTTCAATGGCAGACAAAAGAGAAGTAACCAAGGAAAACCATTGGAAGGAGGTAGAGTTGTTACTTAATGTGGATGTGTTGACATAATAGAGAGTTTTATTATTTTACTCATGTATATACTTTCTCTCTCTCTCTCTCTCTCTCTCTCTCTCTCTCTCTCTCTCTCTCTCTCTCTGTGTGTGTGTGTGTGTGTGTGTGTGTGTGTGTGTCTGTGTGTGTGTGACATATGTGTCTGTACCTGTAGAGGCCAGTATAGAGTTGGATCCCTTTGATCTGGAGTTACAGGGTTGTGAATAGATCAATGTGGGTGCCAGGAACCAAACTCAGGTCCTCTACAAGAGCTGAGTCACCTCTCTCCAACTTAGAGGATCATTTTAAATGATTATTATTAGAGGCAAAACTATTATCTTTGAAGAGAAACAAAGATATATCATTTAAATTTAAGGAATCAGAAGAGAATAAATTGATGATTTGTAATAAATAGTAATAATGAGATTAAAATATGGAATTAAATAAATCATTATAATAAAGCACATGGGCAAAATACCTAACCATATTGTATTCAAAGTACTGGCTAAAAATGAGTAAACAAACAAACAAACAACCCCCAAACCTTTCTTGCTCAGTCCTTTTTTCTGTTATAGAACACAACAAAATTTCAAAGTTAGAAATGATAAGAATAGAAGGTTGGGAGCTTTTGCTTTCAACTATAGGAAATAATGTAGTTATATTCTTTCTAAGGAAGTAATATAAAGATTTCTTTTCTGTATGTTTAGCCACTAAATTAGATTTTAAGATATTGATTAAAAAGATTGTTCAAATTTTGTGTTGCACAGATACTGAAAAGATATAGTTTCCTTAAAACCTTACAAAGTGTTTGCTCTGTTCAATATACGTAGGGCATTAATTTCCAAGTTTCTCTCTTCACCATCTATACAGCTTTCTTTTACACTAAAAAGTTCAAAATTAGCATACAGGATGAAAGCGTCTATCAAGACACAGCATTTTCAAGGTTTGCTTTTTTTGCTTCTCCTCTGTCTGTCTTCTCTGTACCCCAGGCTCTCCCCATACCCTCCACTCACAATGCTCCCCTGTTTCTGTGTCATCCGAAACCTATTGGTTCTCTGCTTCCTTATCACCACCTTCTACCTTTCTTGCTGTCCTTTTCAGCGCCATAGTTTGTACTCATCCATGTTTACCTCTGACCATAGGCATATTCATAAATATCACAAGTGAGGTGTTCCCTAGGAGAAAGAATGGATGCTGTTTATCTTTCTGAGTATTGCTTATCTTGCTTAATATTTTGTCCAGATTCATTCATATTTTTATAATGATTTTGTTTTTCTTTACAGTTGAATAAAATTCCATTGTGTATATTCATTTCCCATCCATGTGTTTATGGGCTTCTAGACTGATTCTACTTCCTTGCTATTGTGAATAATGCAGCAGTAAACATGAAGGTGCACATTTCTCTGTGGTAGGATAGGGAATCCTTTGAGTTTATGCCCAGGAGCAGTTTATGTGGGTCACATGGTAGGTGTATTTTAATTGTTTGCAAAACTGATTTCTATAATCATCTTACTAGTTCACACTCTCACCAACAGTGAACAAGGTTCCTCTTTCCTCATGTCCTTGACATCATTTGTCGCTGCTTATTTTCTTGATGACACTCATTCTGACAGAGGTGAGATGGGATCTTAATGTATGCCTTTAATCCTAGCACTCAGAGGGCAGGTGTCTGTGAGTTGAAGTCCATCCTTGTCTATATAGTGAATTCCAGGAGAGCCAGGGCTATGTAGTGAGACCTTTCTCAAAAAACCAAACAAACCAACAAAGCAAACAAATAAGGCTTAACATTCAGTTTTCATTTCAAAATCATGTCTCTTCCTTCACATTCATATATTCTGATCAGTACATGTATATTTGTATGTACTTATGTATGCATTTTTGCATGTGGGGACATGGATAGAGGTAAGAGCAAGCACATCTTGGAAGAGACATCTCTTTCTGTTGACCTTGAGTGCCCTAAGAATCAATCTTAGGTTAGTAGTCTTGGTAGAGAGTGCCTTTGCCCCATGAGCCTTTTCACTGGCATGTACTACTTTTTCGAACCCTACAAAAAGTTCAGTATAACACAAGAAACAAAGAAGTGAGTACCAACCACTGGTAAGTTGCAACCCAGTTCATTTAAATATTTAGCTTTGAGCTCGCATTTCATAAGTATAAAGTGGACTTATCTCTTCAACGCATTTGTGCCACTATTTTCAGATCAGTATTTTTTCTTTTTCTCCTCCCAGTTTTTTTCTCAAATATTAAAGAAAAAAGTTCTTGAAAAATGATGTTGGGGTTTATAAATTGCTCATGAGGAAGAAACATCATACACAAGTGAAGGCAAGCTACCTCTTTCCAGGAACTCAAACACCAATGTTTGCTGGATTTCCAAAATTCATTTTTCTTCTATAGTAAAAAAAGGTCTAAGTCATTTCTTGGACTCCCCCATCTCTCTGATTTCCAGAACACAACACCTGAATTTTTGATTTGTCTTCACTTGCTGGTTGCTGTACAAAGATTTACACAGTTCAATAAAATGAAAGTCTCAATGCTGTGCAGCTCAACCTATTGGCTGAAGGGATTTTGAGGTGGGCTAATGGTTATGATTGTTTTCTCATATTGATTTTTTAGATGATTATATTTTATTTATAGGGGAGGGTACTTGCCCTTTCATCTGAACTCCCTTGAAAAGTGAACCAAGAGGGCTTCTTACAGATGGGAAAGTTTTGTGTGAATTTGTAATGATTTGCAGGGAATAAAAGGCAGAACCTATGCTGCTAAATACAACTTTTGCTTTAAGACAAGGTTTTATTTAGAGAGCCCCATCTAGACTATGGTTTAATTAATTTAAAGAATTTGCTGGTTTTAGTAGCTTTCTTGGACTGGTTTCTCTTGTTACTAGCATGTTGCCACAGAGTATGTAAGTGATAAACCAGTCAAGCCTGATTTGGTTTATAATTGTGATTTCAGGTTTAG
This sequence comes from Tokudaia tokunoshimensis, assembly GCA_036184795.1. NCBI lineage: Eukaryota > Metazoa > Chordata > Mammalia > Rodentia > Muridae > Tokudaia > Tokudaia tokunoshimensis. The sequence goes on along the minus strand of BTHU01000004.1, from coordinate 90,128,934 downwards.
GGGCTACATGTACAGATGTCGCAGTCTCTAGGCAGTGAAGGACATCAGGAGCAGAGAGGCAGGAAGCATCTTTGGGTCTCTCCCTTCTCACATATACTTATAAAGCTAACTAGTGATCAAATAGTCTTGGAGGCTCTACAGTGCTGACCCTTTCTCATCTCAGCTATCTCCAAAAATCCCCTTGTTGTCAGAGTGGGACTCAACTTGAGCGTGAGTTTTGGCTGGAACAAAACCCCAACCATGGGATTGGCCAACAAAGGAAGAACAAAGAAAGGATCTTCTTTATCTCCAATGCTAGGAAGGTGGGATGAATTGCTCATCTAAGTTAGAGTGGCGGTGAACTTGGAAAAATTCTGAATTGGGGTGTGTAGAAGAGCTGGACAGCTCCTTGTTGCTTCTATTCTGAGATCACTCACAGCCTTTCCAAGGTTGCTGCTGAGGCCCCTCCCACTAAAGCCGGATTGCTGGAGTTTTGGAATCCTGCGAAGAATGCATTTCTCTCTTTGCAATGCTGGCTTGAAATTTTTGGATCTATTTCAAGTATAGCAGATGACTAATCACCCCCTTCTGCTAGTTGATAATGGGTTGTCTATAAAACCTTGTTTTTTGTATGGTTACCTTATTGTGAAGTTCACGTCTTTTGAGGAACATTCACAACTGAAAGGCAAGGAAAATGTCCACTCCAGGGTGCAGTAAAGCTGACAGGGGAAAAAACCCACACTAAATAACTTGGCTCTGTTGTTTTTTAGTTTCCTGAGAGAAAGTGGCCTTGACCCCCATGCATTACTGCTTTTGAGATTGCAGCAGCAGATGGTACAGAATGACAGTTGGTGAAGACAAGGAAAGGTGTTTATAACATTGAGAGGCTGTGCAGGTGACTTTAGAAACAAAGGATTTAGAAGTGATAAAAGCGGAGAGTAGCAGTACATGCAGTAATAAAGCCACTATCTACTCGAGGCGATGCCCTCCCCATTTTTTATTGCAGCTGATTGCAAATTAAAATGGGAAAAATTAACCCCAGGCAGAAAAGAATATTCAGCCCCTGCTTCAGTAGCTTTCAGAAAGAAAAAGAAATCGTCTGATTTTTAGATTTGATTTTTTTCTATTGCCTGCTGGTTGCCATACAAAGAGATATAGCTCAATAAAATGAAAGATCCACAGTGCTGTGTTTCATAGCCAGGGCCTGGAGGGATTCCGAGCAGGTTAATGGATATGATGGTTTTCCCTTCATTGATTTTTAAGATGATTATATTTTATTTATAGGCAAGAAAATAATAGTTAATCTTAGATTTATTGAAAACTTATTGCAAGGCTGCACGAATTGATAACAATAACAGTACATTTAGGGGCAACAAAACCAGACTTGTCTTTAATCCCTTAAGTGCTGATGTGCCGGGAACCTATTGACTTGAAATTAAATGTGCTCTAACCCACGCCTGAATCCAGGTGGGGAAGAGTTATATTTTTCTGACTGCTTTGAAAGATTTCATTACACACAAGTCTCTGATATATCTCAGGTGTTCCTTTTGTAAAAAGTACATGAAAAAAAAAATCTAATAGCCGAGAGTGCAGGGGTGTCAGCATGTTGTTTTCCTGAGGTTTGAGAACTGATTTCCCAAGAACTGATTTGTCAGCTAACAAGCCAACTGGTCAACCGTTATTGTATCTAGAGGTTTTGAGTCTAAACTCAGGGTGTCTGATTCCCAAAATGTAGAAAAGAGTGCAAACATTAACTCAGCAATCCATTGCCTTAAAACAATTGGAACTCATTTTGTGCTCTAAATGAGTTGAGAAAGCTTTTGTGTTTGAACCAAATTGATTCTCATCAGCTAAGCACAGAGAGTGGGTTCGCACAAAGGACTGGAACAGTGGTCTTTGTCTTTTAAAAGATGGAAGAATTGTCACTAAAGTTATTCCTCATCTGTAACTCAGAAAGGTCAGCTAAAGGCCCAAGTCATGCAATGCCAATGTAGGTGTCAAAAAATATACTCCTCAACAATTAAAGACGTTTTCCAGTTAATTGGATATTTACAGGGTAAAGGGCGAGTATTTCCACATTAAAAATGCCATTGTAGAACTAGGCATCTTTGATTATAGCAATCACTACTGTTTTAAAGAATTTTAGTGTTCAATTTCATTAAAAGTGTTCCATTTACTCATGTTGGAGCCAATAGAGAAAGTTCCCATTGACTTTTACCTGTAAGGCAAAAAGGTTCATTGTCAAATTATATTGACCTGAATAGTCAGTTGCTTTTGGTTAAGTGAAACAAAGGTATATAAAAATAACTTCTTGCCACAAGAGTATATTTAAATAATGCCAGCAGGGGAAAACCAACATTCTGAAGTTGATTCCAAAGGTCATTGACTTTCTGTCTTCAAAACGTAGGGTATATCCAAAGGAGAGGGCATAGGACAAAATAGTGATGCGATAGATGAGATTTCCCTCTTATTTAATTTTTCTGTTTATTTCATTCTTCTATATGACTTAAGATAATGTCATTGTTTCCATTTGAGTTATAAGTTAATGAAAATCTGATTTATTATTTTTTAGTATTTCTTTATTTCATGTGCATTTGTGTGTATGTGTGTGGGCTGCCATGTGTCCTGGTATGGCTCATCAAGGTCAGAGAACAATGTGCCCTAGTCAGGTTCTCTGTACACTTATGGGAATATGGGGAAGAACTTCATGTGTTCATGAAGGCTTGTTTGCTACCAGGCTCTAATTTATTTTTGTTTTTTAATTAACTTTAAAAAATGTGAGCCTTGTTCTGGTTAATTTTATTTTGTTAACTTGACATAAAGTCATGTTACAAGAGGGGATCTTAAATGAGAAATGCCTCCATAATTCTGACCTGCCGGCAAATCTGTAGGGTATTTTCTTGATTGATGTTTGATGAGGAGGTACCCCACTCATCATGGAAAAAGCTACCCTTGGGCAGTCTGTCCTGGGGGTTTATAAAAAAGTATGATGAACAAGCCATAAGGAAGGAACCAGTAAATAATCCTCCATGATCTCTGTTCATTCAGTTTCTACCTCCAGGCTCTTGTCTTGAGTTCCTGCCCCGACTTCCCTTTGTGGCAGACTGTGATAGAAATGTGCAATGTGAAATCAAACCTTTCTTTCCCAAGTAACTTTTGGTCATGATGCTTTACCATAGTAATAGAAACTCTAAGCAAGACAGATGTTTTGTCTATGTACCATGTGCATGCCTAGTACCCATTGAGGCAAAATGGAAGATTAAGAGAATTTTACATTGATTCAGAATAATGGTTCTTTACTTCTGTGCTTACAGATAAGGGATGCTGGAAAGATTGCCTTAGGAGCCCGCTCTAATAGAACTTGCTTTGAATTTGGAAATGTTTCCTCTTGTTTTCAATGCTGCCTCCAGGGAAGAACTGGACTTGACAATTTGTGTAAAACTGAACAGAAGAACTCTTTCCTTTTAGAGCCTTTACTTAATATTTAGCTGATGGTGGCAAATTGTTTCTTTTGTTTTACTGTTTATTGAACTCAAGAAGAAAACACGGGGTTATTTATTGCCCATGTCAAGTGTACAAATAACCTATTTGGAAGGCAATAAGAGATTACGCAAATAAAATAAGAATGCTATTTTAAAATGTAATATTCTGAAACATACCTGATTACATACTTATGATCCTGGATAGATTGAACCAATAAAATCCAAGGAGCATTTTATTTGTACTGTGTATGTGTGCAGCAAACCCTAAGCGATCATTTTAAGAGGCATGTGGTATACAGCCAGTTTTACTCTTGTCTGTGGGGTTCTCCCGAGGAGATGTGGCAATAAAAATAGACACTCCTACTCAGATTTGTATTCATAATTCCATGATGTTTGTGCCTTTGAGGGAATTTATTGCTTGCCTCAGAAAACCCATCTGATTTCTCTGTTCCCCTCCTCCTTTCTGACAGGGTCTTATTGTACAGCTTTTGCTAGTTTGGAATTCTCTATGTCTGTAGACCAGGCTGGCCCACCTGTTTCTGCCTCCTGGGTGCTGGGATTAAAGGTGTGTGCCACCACACTTTTCTGACTCTAATTTTTAATTAAAAAAAATACAAGTTTTTTTTTGTTTTGTTTGTTTCTTTTTTCCCTGTGGTGTCTGTTACATCTTTTGCAGATACATGCATTTTCTCCCATTTTTCTAATTTCCCTCTTTCTTCAACTGGTCTTTTAGGGAACTTCAGTTATAGATAATTTTTCCTGTTTTATTTTCCCTGTACTCTTTATCTGTATAAGATAAAATATAAAGGAAGATTCAAGTCAGCAGCTTATGTATTTCTCCATTTCTCTCCTCTTTGATGTCTCTTGTACTTTAACCCTTCAAAGCCATCCTTGTGTGTCTATGTGACTGCGTGTTAGTGGATACATGCATGGGTGCATGCTTGTGCAAGCGTATGTGTTCCCAAGTGTGAGTGTGGTTGTGTGTACCATGTTGCTTGTGTGGAGATCTAAGAACAACCTCAGAGTGGGTCCTCTGGTTTCACGTTGTTTGGGACACATTTCCTGTGCTGCATGTACCAGGTTAAGTGGCCCTGGGCTTGACTGTTCTTGCCTCTAGCTTCTGTCTTCCCACCGAGGACTCTAGGATTACAGGCACATGCACTGTGTCTGACTTGCAGTGTAAGTTCTGAGCATCTGAACTTGGCTCATCAGACTTACAAGGCAACCATTTACATACAGAACCATCTTGCCAGCCCTAAAGTCATCATTTTTGAGCTATTTGTCTTGTTGCTAATGGTTGACTCTGGATCATATGGAGATTTGCCTTCATTTGTGCAGTGTAAAGTGGTACTTGGAATGACTTTTGTGAGCTGTGGCTGAGCATAATCCAAATTTCTAGATGATAAACTAAGGGGCCAATTTTCTCTGCATGAACTTGAGATCTGATCAGTTCAAAGATAGTTGAATTTTACTCTATTTCTGTTAATACACTGGCTTCACTATAGAAATGAGACATCTCTGGACTTTTGTTTGGGGTGGTACAATATCTGCAGCTCTGCTGAGAGAGCAGTGTCTTAGGGTCTCTCCCTCTCAGCATTACGATTGTCCCTCCTCATTCTTGTTCTTTGGTTCCGTGGCTCCTCATTCCCAGAGACACTATGCCTAAGTATCTTGTTTTTCCAAATGCACAGTGGCCTTTCCTTCTACCACATCAAATGTCTTTATGACAATTATATTAACTGTGACTCTACCCATTTATAAATCTTTATCTGTGAACCATGATGATCTTGGTTCTGCTTATAGTGATCAGTACGATCCCCAGAATCAGCTGGGAGATGAGCCTCTGGAGATGCCTGAGGGATTATTTTGATTATGTTAGTTGATGTAAGAAATCATGACTATCTTGTCTTAATTCTATCTGTCTGTCTATCTGTTCGTCTGTCCGTCCATCTGTCCATCTGTCCATCCATCCATCCATCCATCCATCTTCTATCATGGATCTATGTATTTCTCTTCTATTAATTTCCTATCACCTATGTTTATCATCTGTCTATTTACTTAGTGTGTGTGTGTGTGTGTGTGTGTGTGTGTGTGTGTGTGTGTATGTGTGTGTCTATGCATGCCACAGCACAAATGGATGTTAGAGGCCAATTTCAGGTGTTGCTTCTCTACTTCCACATTTTGAATCCTGATGGCTGAAAGAAGATTGTCAGTCTTGGCACCTTTATAGACTGAGATACCTCAAACATCCATCTCAATTGCAGATGGGCATGCCCTAGCAGGTCATCCTGGACAGTATAAAATGAAGAAAGCATATTGGATGCTCACTTTCATTTCCTGCTCTTTATTTTTTTATCAGTGGATGTGAAATGGTTGGATGTTTCAATCTCCTGTTTTGTATTCTTTCCTGCCATGATAGACTGTACTCTTGACCTGTGAGCTAAAACCAACCCTTTCTCCCACAATTGCTTTTGTCAAGCAACTGAAAAAGAAACTAAAACAAACTAAGATATTTGCTAAGTTCTAAACATCATTGTAAATGCTATACATATGTATTTAAATCAACCCTCAAAATAATCATATAAAATAGGTATCCCTATCTTCTAGACTTGAAGAAGAAACTCTATGCACATGCATGTACCAATATGCACGTATATGTACTATATAGTAACAATCCTGATCATTTGCTGAATTTTAATAGATCACAGGAATTATCTAGGAGCTATTCTACTGCTCACTTTTATGTGACTATTTACTGGCTTGTTTGAAACTGGATTTAAAGAGGCTTAGCTTAAGTGCTCTCTGATTTTCACAGCCTCTGAAAATGGAACTCTTGTTTAGAGAAGAGTTACATCTCTTTATAAAATTTTATTTCTTCATTTAAAATCTTTCTGTATAAACCATCCAGGCCTTGTCCACCTGTGTGGAAGTCCTTTCCTGTCTCATAATCCCTTATCATTGCCAGAAACTGATTTATATATTTAATTGTTTAGTAAATGTTATTCTCTGAACAAAACTAGAAAACGCAGTTGATAAACATTGGATTTCTCTCTCTTGCTTATGATTCCTGGAGGGAGACTACATTTCATGTTTTCCTAGTTCTGTGCCATTTGGTTTTGTTTTGTTTTGATTTTTTGTTTTAAAGCATTGATGTCTTTTTTAGGGTTCCTATTTCCGTGACAAAACACCATGTCCAGAAAGCAAGTTGGAGAGGAAAGGGTTTACTTGGCTTACACTTTCATCCAGATCATAGTCCTTCATTGGAGGAAGTCAGGAGAGGAACTCAAATAGAGCAGGAACATAAAGGCAGGAGCTGACGCAGAGATCATGGAGGGGTGGTGCTTAGTGAGTTGCCTTACTTGGCTTGCTCAGCTGGCCTTATTTTTAGAACCCAGGACCACCCACCATGGGCTGGATCCTTCCTCATTGGTCACTAATTGAGAAAATGCTCTATAGCTGAATCTAATGGAGGAATCTCAACTGTGGTTCCTTCCTGTCTGATGACTCTGGCTTATTTAAAGCTGATATAAAGTCAACCAATTGACATGGTTCTGTCTACAATAAATAGGATCCAAGGAGCTGAAGAGATTTGCAGCGCCATAGGAGGAACATCAATATGAGTCACCCAGTACTCCCAGAGCTCCCAGGAACAAAAACCATCAACCAGATAGTACACATGGTGTTACCCATGGCTCCAGACACATAGGCAGCAGAGGATGGCCTTGTTGGACATCAAAGGGAGGAGAGGCCCCTGGTCCTGGAAAGACTTGATGTAGCAGTGCAGGGGAATACCAGGACAGGGAAGCGGGAGGGGGTTGATTGGGGAACAGGGGGAGGGGAGATGGCTTATGGGATTTTCAGGGATGGGGAACCAGGAAAGGGGAAATTATTTGAAATGTAAATAAAGAATATATCAAATAATAATAATAATAATAATAAAGGACCTGTTTAAGGAAATAAGTTCCTTAATCAGAAGAGTTTTGTTTTCACTTCTTAAGTACCAGACAATATACTTGTCTTTGAGTCGAGTGGCCAGTTAAGCCGGCCAAGAAATGGCTATTTTCATTTCAGAACAAGGTTCGTGAAGGCAGCCTGCCTATCTAAGGCGTTTCTCTCTCTAGCCTTAGACTCCCAATTTCTTGTTTTGATTAGACATATATGAGGAACATCTCCAAAAGTGAGAGAGAGGCAGCTGTGAGGAAATGAACAGGAAAAGTCATAATAGGTGAGTGCAGAAATTGGTGTTGTGACTTCAGATTGTGTCAAATCAAATACAAACACATGTGATGATATACATCTAGTCTCTCCTAAGGCTTGTGTGTTGATTGACAGCTCTGTTCCATGGGATGAGGCACTGAATTGTATTTGTTGATTAATTAATAAATCAGCAGAGAAACTTAAATTATATTTATACAAATAGACACATAATATCATACCTTCATTTTTTTTTGTCACAAGATACTTAGATATAATCTCACATTGAGCACCTGAATCTAGCCTTCACCTCATAAGACTGAAGTGTGGTTTTGCTTATGACCTCATAAATATTGTGAAAGGATACATGGATTAATATAAGAAAGTGAAATAATGGTGGATTTATTTTTTTCCAGAATTAGCAAACCCAGGTCATTGACCTAATTTGTCCAGTAATTCTTATTCTTCTCAGCCATGTCTCTGTGCTCTGAAATCTTTGTTCTTTTTAAAACAAGTTATTTTTTCCTCCTTTTTTCTGCCTTGTTTTAGTCCTGTTTCCTTCTGTATCTGAATGAATCATTAGAAATTCAAAGGCAATTCATAGAAAAAAAAGCTAAATAAAGACTATAAAAGCAAGGCAATGCTTGCTTCCAAATGTTGATGCTAAAAAATGCTAACTAGAATTAATAAAAGTATGGTAATTAACATGAAACATAGTTTGTGCATGTAATGAGATTAGACATTCTTTCAAATTAGGCATTCCTTTTAAAACCAGAATGTTCTAGAAGTTGTGTTCTGGTGACAAGGGGAGCAAACTAAAAGTTATGAGTAGATAGATGGATAGAGAGCTGTAAGCAGGCAGGGCACGGGAGCAGAGTTTGCACATGAAGGAAAAAGACCATAAGAGGATCCTGTGTAGAATGGTCCAAGGAGAGAGAGGGAGCAACAGGGCTTTAGTGGAGCAGAGTAAAGCGGAGGCCAGGCAGCTGGGACTACCTTTACCCAGGCAGCAGCCCTCCTTTCTGTGGTGTATCATGGAACTTTTGAGTCAATATTTAACTTGAAAAATATTTTATGGTACTTAAAAGCGCTGCTGAAAGCACTGGCCTAGTAGACATAGTATTTGGTAGTGAGGGTCCTAAATTCGACAACCTGTCCCAGTCCAATCTGTAGGCCTTAGGAGAAAACCTTGAAGTCTTCTGTCTTTATTTCCTCATCTGTCAAGTTGAGACTAACACACCTCTGTTCTTCTTTTTTTTTTTAAAGATTTATTTATTTATTTAATGTATGTGGGTACACTGTCACTGTCTTCAGACACACCAGGAGACACCATCGGATGCCCACTACAGATGGTCATGAGCCACCATGTGGTTGCTGGAATTGAACTCAGAACCTCTGGAAGAGCAGTCAGTGCTCTTAACCACTGAGCCATCTCTCCAGTCCCTACACCTCTATTTTAGCTTGTTTCTCTAGATTGTTCTGATAAAGATAGTGGGAGATGATCCTTTGGATTACAGCTGTGATCACAAAGTCAAGTCCTGCGCTAGGGGCAGCGTTTGCCCTGAAATCCCTTGGTTGCACCCGGGATAACCTGAGAGCCCTGGAAAATCACCTTGATCCAGGCTTAGAAATAGGTCTGCACTTACCCACTGCTGTGGCTTGCCCCAAGAGAGTTGTGGTGTGCAGTCCTCAGATACTGTGCAACTCAGGGCATGGAAGCCAGGCGAGGCTAGGTTCCCCTAGGACAGAGCAAGCGGCATTACTCAGAAAATGTCTTATGTCTGTTACATCCCTTCCATTCTTCTGATTTATCCCTTTAATTAATCCAGTGTTTTTCAAGCTTTTTGGTCCCAGAGACATTTTACACTCTTGAAAATTGCTGAAAACCCATGGAGCTTTGACTTTTGTAGGTTATAGCTATTGATGTTTACTATATCAGATATTAAAACTGAGAAATTAAAGATATTTATTCATTAAGTCATTTAAAAATAACACTAATAAGTCCATTGTAGTTAAAATAAGTATTTCTCAAAAGGAAGGATTATGTTCCCAAATGAATTTTTTATAAAACAACAACAAAGAAGGATACTTAAGTTTTTATAGTTTGGGAATTCATTTTTGATTCTTTATGACTGTTTCCCAAAGAGTCTGTTGAGAAAAATGTTGAGGCACCAAGTTTTATCTCAGAGCACTTTAAAGCATAGAATATATGACTTTCACATTTGGAAAATGGACTAATACCAAATCTTCACCTGCCATCTCTTTGATGTAGTAATGTGTTATATTTTAAGCTTGATGAAGAAAGCCAGGAAAATTTGACTTTGATGTATTTGTCTCACCAGTGACTTTCTAAGGAGCATGAACTCTGTCTAGAGTAACCCCAGGCTGAACTGTAGAGTTGATAATACTTTATCACTTTGCTCACCCCGTGAAAATAGGAATTTCAACAATTTTTTTCTCAGTATCATGGAAAGGAGACTGAAATCCCTCTGTGTTTGTAAAAAAAAATAAAATAAAAAATTTTTAAAGGAAACTTTACCTTTGCCATGGAGTAATTTAGGTTGTACTTCAAGAAAAGTAGTTATATAGTTTTGGAACAGGTTTCTAAAAATGTTTGGTGGAATATCCCAGAAGTTTATGATAAAGCTATCAAATTTTAAATCTCTGAAAGCATTTTTTTCGTGGGAGCTGACTTTATTTCTGAAACCAAAATAATAGAGTTCTTAAAGCTATGCATCTTTATTATTGTGAAGTTGTTTTAATATAGTATGAGTATGGAAAAGTATACTTTTTGAATAGTAAACAAGAATATATTTATGATTATCATTTCAGAGCCCTTATTGTGTTATACATAATATTTATCTTATAAATATATATTCATGTAGTGAGAGTTTTTTTAACCACAATGTATTTCTTTTAAAATCAAAGCCTATCCTACCAAGCTCATGAGTTATGTAGAGACCTGACTCATCATTGATGCTTCATATTTTAAAATACAAATAACCGTGTACTGATATTCTAATATGCTCCCACCAAAGTAATCACTTTTTAATTTATAGTGAATCTAAATTTGAATCATTATTTTTCCCTTGAACTGTGTGCTAGTTATAAATTATTCCAAAGACAGTGTGAAATGTCAACAAATCTTACATGACAGTGTAGCTCATTTAGAGTCTTAAATCAATAATGCTTTGTGCTGGAAGCTGGGGAACAAAACTATTTAGCTAAACTAAAGAATGGGAAGAGCACAGATTTTTCCATTTTCTGGGGTAATTGTCTAGGAAATTCAAAGTTATTTCTATCAGGGCACAGTTTGGGAGGTCTGTCATGAATGGTTCCTTGAGAAAAGACCTCTGCTTTGCAGTATCCTCTCAAAGACTGCAGAACAGCCTCCTGCAAACAGGGAGGCCCCTCTCCCATTAAATGCAGGAGACTAAGAATGGAAGTAATGTGGATGTAACATTAAATAGACTTTTGGTAGGGAGGTTAGTTACTTGCTTTACAGAAATAATACATGAATTGTGTAAAGGAAGAAAGGCCCATGTCAGAGGCTCCCACAACCTGATACTTCCCACTTCTGCATTTTTCTTGCCCTCCTGCACAGTGTGCCCCTACTGGCCCAGCCCACTTGCTGGTATGTTTGGGGAGATGAGAGAACTCAAGCTCTGGACTCTGACTGTGAGTCTAGATCTGAGATCTTGTTAAGACCCTAAATCAAAGAGAAAAACAGATGTTCTGAGCCACATTCTTTTTCCTTTGAATGGCAGTGAAAAAAAGAGCTTAAAGTATGATCAAACAAGAGAGCATACTTTAATTAATAGCTATACTTTCACTTCATTCTTTTTTGGTAAAATCTAACAATTCTTTTTAGCTTTTTCTCATAGTCTGGTTGTGTGTATGTGTGTGTGTTCAACCCAATCACTGCTATTGGAATTCTGTGTGTTTTATGTTGTGCCTGTGATGCCCAAAAGCCAAAACCAGTATTAAAAAGAATGTTAATTAATGCTTAGTTAAGAATGGGAATGGGTAAGACAGATTATGTACGTACTTATATAAACCAACTAGGAGATCATTCACACCCTTTCCTGGTCAGAGAGACTCTTTTCTCTTCTTAGTGTCCAAAAGATACATACCAACATATGCATAGTGAATAGAACTCAAAAGTTTGTTTGAGAAATGCATAAATTTATATAAACATAAAGCTGGGTATAGCCTACACGTTTTTGGGGGGATATGCTCGAGATAGGAAAGTAGGGTATACAAATATCTCACAGGAGAGAATGATTTTTTTTTCTCTTCGGTTAAGATGTTATAGCAAAATGTCTCTTTAGGGGAACAAATCCAATAGAATGTCTCTCTGTGTCTCTATCTCCTCATTACAATGCAGAACTATATATATATATATATGTATATATATATATATTATAATTTAAAGATTATTTGTTGAATTAACTTATATAATTGGACTTAGAGATTCCAAGAGTAGCTACCTGTACCCTAGAAAGGCAGAGAATCCATGAATTGCTCAGTACAAGAAGCTGAGTGCCTAAGAACAGAGAAGATTGTGTAGGCCAAGTTTGATACCGAAAGCCTGGAAGCTTACTGGGAATGTTCTGGTGTGTGAGTCAATGTGGAATGGCTGAAGAAGTTCAAATCTGATATTCCTGAAACATCTGCAGCACCCACGAGTCAACCTCTTGTTAAGATCAGAGCTTGAAAATGATAGCGACTCCTTCTTCTTATACCTTGATTCTATCCGGAACCCTAGCCTATTGCATGGGGGTCTACTTTTAGGGGTAGTGGTCTTTCTTCCTAAGTTACTAACAGCTAAATATTCTTTGGAAACACTCTTATAGACACACAGATACATAATTTACCAACTACAAGTTTTCTCAACCCAGTAAAGTTTGCAGTAAATATTAACCCTTATATGTAATATTAAAAATATACCAATCTGTAATGTTGAGCCCAAAAATTGAATTGAAGCAGATACAGTACTCTATAACAGCTGTTATTTAATAAGATGCACACATTCATTTTCTCTGATGGTCTTTGGTAATAATGTGCATAAGCTCCCTTTCCGAGTAGTCATTCTTCTGTGACTATGATGAGTCATCTTTCTTCCAGTCTTCAAAGCCAAGAATCACAGGGCTGGTTAACTGTGTGGTGAAGGCCTTCGTGTACTAGAGTGTCTTCCTCATCAGGAATGAGGATGGTAATAGTGCTATGTTTCTACAGGTATAGTCACTTATTTGGAAGAACAGACATGGATTTCACAGATATTTTCAGTAGGAGTATTGTTTACCATAATATCTTTGTTGATATCACTAACATAAAATGTTCTGATTGATGCCATGAGATCATGACAATGTTGTAACAAGCAGGTGCTCTTTGGGAGAATATTGATTTAAAGCAGCTCACACTATGGATCCAATGCCAGGTGCTCACATTTCAGATAGCAGTTATGCTCAAACATTCCCTACAAAAACATGTCATATCTCACTCTCCTGGCATCCTCATGCGCAACCATACATTTCTGCTCCAAAACTAGATTCTGAAGATAACATTGTAAACACAATGCAGTTGTATAAATATGATTTATAAGTACTTTAGAAAGGATGGTCCTGAATTAATTTGATTAAAGCAATAAATTATTCTTTATCTGTCTCCTTGTGACTGCTCAGGAATAGAGACTTGTAGAGTTAAACTCATGCTAATATGATGCAAAAGAAGATCTCCCCTCCTGAGAGCCTGTGTAACTTATGGAGTGATAGCTAATGTTTTCTATGATATTTATTTAACTAAAATGGCTGATTAGACAGTAAGTAGAACAGAGGTTAACGATCTTTGTTATTAGTACTATAAAAAATTAAAAAAAGAGTAAAATAGGGTTAATGATGTATGCCATTATTGTTATTATGGAGATTAAAAACGTGTTTGTGGGGGGCAGTGAAAAAAAAACGGGCAGCAAGCTGTGAGTAATTAGCAAAATTATATCATTGTCTAACCTTGTAATTAATTACTTTGTTTAGCTGTAGTACTTTTTAATGTTGGTCTTCATGGGCTGCATGTAAATATAAAATCTGTACATCCTTCTAGATCTATGCAATGAAAGGACATTCTTCATGGTTTGGTATACCTGCTAATGAACTCACTGGCTGGTACCACAGAAAATGCCAGGGAAGAGATAAGCCAGCTCCAGAGTGTCTGGACTTGATGGAGTCAGTGGAGACACTGGAGACCTTTTGGGCTTTGGGAGCGATGGAAACGTATGTATCAGATGGGAAGAGTAAGTCTGGGTATTTTATAGTACTGTCAGGTCACTAGAGTTAAAGGAAGGTATTTTATAGCTCAAAATAGAAGCGGGGCAATTGAATATACTTACAATGAAGGAATGGTCAAAGTTCATCCTTGCCCAGTTCACACCTCATTTAAAATATCACATTTTGCCTCATCCAATATACAAATACTATGCTTTAACAAAATAAAACTAATACAACAGTAACAGAACAAATATACATTATGACTCTTTGTACGATTTTTTTTTGTATTCTGTGGATTATTCAGTTAAGAAAAACAAAACAAAACAAAAATAAAGCTCTCACTTTTTTTTTTTTAGGATTGCCACATTTAGGAAATACAAGAGCAGGGTGGTTGGCTAAATCTGAATTTCAGATAACTGTGAATAATGTTTCCACACAAAACTCAGTGCCTATTTATACTCTGAAAGTAGTGTGTTGTTTACTTGAAATTCAGAAGTGATGGGAAATTCAGATGCATCTTAGCTGGTTACCCTAATTATTTAAAATTTTCTAGGCACTGTTGCTTTAGTCCCAGCTAGTATATTCAAACATTATGTTTGAAATGAAATGTTGTCAAAGGTGTAAAATTCAAAGATTTCTCCCAGGCAGTTAAATTCAAACTTGGAATATTTTTCTAAAGGACAGCATTATTTGTGTATGTTGGATTCATAGGAACATTTACATTTATTTATAAATATACTGTGTCCCTTTGTTTTTGTTGGCCTATGTGAATTTGTAAATGAAGGCTCTTTTCTCTAAGTTTTTCCTTCTTGTCCCTGTTCTTTTAGCTAGACAGGGATGGCAGGAGGGTTTGATGGATGGAGGTAAACAACGCAGCGCTCATACAATGGTGGGAGTTATTTATCTGTTGCTGACTTTGCTTACCTTCCAACATTCCTCTGCCCTGCATCCATATCCCTGTCCTTGAAATGACAAATGGTGTCCACGGAGTTATTGATTCTAATTACTCACAGAGGACATTTCTAATGCACACACTTCCTATTCTCTTAATTAAGAAAGAAGTCATAGAGATCTGTGTTTTTATTTGTGGTGGGCATATGAAGTCAACTCTGTGTGCTAAAGGAGCAAGAATCATTTCAGTATTGTGCCAGGATCGTCTTCCTGCCCATTTCATTTGCAGCTATGATGATGAAAGTTGACTTTCTTATCAACTCCAATGACCATTAGTGCAATGGAAGTTAGCCATGTCTAGTCAGTGGGTCCATTTGTCCATTTGTCACACAGACCCTCTCACACAAAGTAGGCTTTTTATTTTTTTAAATTCTGCTTAAAGGCATACTGAATCATTCTATTATAATGTTATTTAGTATGTGAAGAATATTGGTAAACATAAAGTATGAATTTAAAGTTAATTTGTTGAATTTTATAGATCATTATCTTTTTTTTAAATTATAGGTTAGTTTTTATTTTTCAACACTTCTCTCCTAGTAACTAAAATAACAATTCAACAAATTAATAAAACAAGGAATATTTGACTTATGTGGTTAACTAACGTGACTTAACTGACATATACAAAAAAATATACCCAGCAATTGCAGAATACATACTTTTTCAAATGCATTTGGAGTATTTTACCAAAATAGACCATTTTAAAAGAGCTCAGTCTTATGATGGGGGAAGCATACAGGGAACAATGTAATCAGTAAAATGCTCACCATGCAAACATGAGGACCAGAGTCAGCATTCCTACCTAGCACCATAGTGGGTCATGCTTGTAAGTTGTCTAAAGCGAAGAGCCCTTCACTTTGAAAATACTACTTTTAAGTTGTTTCTTAGATTTCAGTAGTTTTCTTGTATCTACATTTTTTATTTTCTTTTGGGAATCAGGTCTCATTTTATAGCTTAGGCTGACATAAAACCTACTACGTTGTAACTATGGGCCTTTCTATGTCTACCCAGTCCCTAAATAATGACACAAGACTATATTTATTTATAAGCTTTTGGCCATATAGCCAGGAATTGTTTTGTACTAGCTCATAACTTAATTATACTGTTTATACTAACCTAAGCTCTGCCACATGGCTCGTTAGTTATGTCTCCTTCCTTCCTGCCTTCTTCCTCCATGTCCAGTTGGTTGAATCTCCCTCACTGCACTCCTTCCCAGAATTTCTCTCTCTCTCTCTCTCACCTTGCTATTCTGCTTTTTTTCCATAGATCATAGGCTTTTTATTTTAACCAATCAGAATGTGATGGAGAACATTGTTTACAAAATATTAAGACAGGAGATGATTAACAATACCAAGATCCAGCCTGTAATCAGATCTCTGCTGGCTCAGAAATCAGCATTTGAATAAAAGGAGGATAATCTTTACATAGTGCACAAAAACATTACTCCAACACTATGTAGCTTAAGCTGGCCTTGAACTCATGACAGTCCCACTGCCTCAGCCTCCATTTCAGGTGGGAAACTCTACACCGGTTTCTGTAGACACTATGTAGAGAAAGATATATAGGCTCTCATTGTCCTTCTTTTAAAAATTCTTGAGATCTTTTCTCAAGTCACTAAACTCCATATCTTTGAAGGCAGTAGTGACACAATCCAACTTGATTTTGATCCTATTTGGACTTAGATGGCTGAAGGGGTAATGTCTTAGGAATGACACGTTTCAGGCAAGTTTCTTGAGGCCTGAGGGTAAATTCTTACTGAAATTTGTTTTTGAGACGCTCCAAATCTTTGTTTCGAATTGATTCATTCAATGAGCATTTGCATTTTTACTTAACGCATATTAGCTGCTAGAGTTTGTGTGGTCATGAGGGTGTATCAAAGGTCAGAGCTTACAATATTCCAAGTGTTTGTCTGGCATCTATGAAGAAAACTGACAGTTTCACCTGACTCAGCCAAATCTAGGCTTTTTTATCTTCTTTGGCGAGGCAGTGCAGGGAAACATGAGTGGGTGACTGTAATCACATGACATGGTGCTTTGCCATCCTGGGACATGTGGCTGAGTGATGCTTGGACTTGAGCTTCATAACTTTAGTTCTCATGGAGTCACTTTTAAAAATGGAGGACATTTTTAGGGGCTGGAGAGATGGCTCAGTGGGTAAGCATGAACACTTGTGTTCAAATCCCCAGCTTGCGTACAAACAAGAAAGTTGTACAGTCATCCATAGCTATCTCAGCAGAGCTGGGAGTGCTCAAGTCTGGCTGCCAGCCGACTGGCTCCAGGCGCAGTGAGAGACTGTGTCAGAGGAAGAAGACCATGAGTGACAGAGCGGGACACCAAGCATCTGACACCCACGTGGCCACGTGGACACATGCACCTACACATGTGCACATAGACTACATGTGTACACACACACACCACACAGAAACATAGACACAGACACACACACACACAGACACAGACACAGACACACACACACAGAAACACAGACACACACACACAGGCACATACACACAAGCTCAGAGTACATAAAAAAAATCAAGCAAAGTTAACTGTTTTAAGCAGTGTTATCCAAAAACTGTGTTAGCTTGAAATGACTGCTTCATATTTTCTAATAATTTCCAGGTTTATCAGGTGTATACCAAGCTTACCATATTATGAATTGTGATATATTTGACACTCTGCTAAGCCATGGAGAACTGATAGAAAATGCTATCAGAGTATTGCAACATGCTTCATTAAAACAACAAAAAAACAAATTCTCTGGAAGTTTGGGCAGTGGTATATAGAAATACACTAGCCACAGCAGAGGGATTTCCATTTTTAGTATAAAAATGTGAAAAAAAGGGAAGAGGGATTACAACATTTTCCTAAATTCTCTATAGCTTGTAATATGCGTTAAGTTGAACAATGAGAAACCATTTTTTTTTTTTTGGTGTGGCAAGAGTTTTAATATTGGCAATTTCATACAGTTTAAAATGTAAAAAAAAATGATACTCTTTTTCCTGAGGGAAATTAAACCCAAATTATACTTGGATTATCTATGAAGCATGCAATATATTCGTTAGAGAGCCTTTCCTGTTGCCACAGATGATATCTTGAAGGAAATCATTCCTTGGGACATTTCCCAGCAGCATCTGCAATGACCTTTTATAGCAGGCAAGTGAAAACGGTATAGACACAGGGTAGCTAGATGTAGCACCGCACAGTACAGTACCATGCTATGCAAACCAATGCTTTGCTCTGACTGAGGGACACCCCTGTAAAGAGCAGCATGGAGGAGTACACAGTGGGAGTACACAATCTTTTGTCTCCCACCACGGCAGTCAAGTGGATAGAAGTGTATCAGCATGGCTGGAAGCACTCATCATCTGGCTTAGCTTGTAGAAGGCAGACAGGCATGAGGTGTGCACATGCAAGTTGTCCTCTTTCAAAGGTCAGCTTGTGACATTGCTAGTATATGCCAGGATCTTGTCTACCCAAGATTCACTTTAGTTTCTCAGATGTCATTGCTTGCTTATCATGTTAAGCAGTCACATTGAAAGATAGCAGGAAAATGAGAGATTTCAGCTGTATGAAGATTTTGCTGAACTTCTAGACAGCCAGTATAGTACAAAGATGTGTCTAATGTTTGTAATAGTTTTTCTTTTCTCTCCAGCAAATGTTTATCTCTTAGTGAGCTCTTTATCAATTTACTTGTTCTGGAGTCCTGAGGACCTTCTGTGTATGGGATACTCTACTACTGAGCTATAGAGCTCTCCCTAAGCCTCCCTTTGCTCCCCTCTTAAGAATAATTTTCTTTTGGAGACTGAATAACAGCTATGAATGTGGTGAACTATATATGATACATTTTACATAAATACAACATAATATTAGCTTTATAAAGGACTTATAACATTTATTTATAGCATTTATTAACATTTGGAAAGGATAATACTTTATATTAATTCTGTTTCGAGGGATGGCACTCAGGGAATTTTTTTCCAGTGAGTTGACATATCATAGTTGGAGAAGGCATGAATATGATTGTTAAAACAAAATAGAATCACAGCCATGAACACATTGGGAGTACACAATAACTACTTTCCATAATGTATATCACAAAAATATTTGACAGTGATAAAGATGATTTTAATTCTGTTTTTAGTGAACACCTCTATTAATATCTTGAGAGTTTTCTTTCAAAACTTAGGTATAATCTAGTCTTATAGTTAACATTTTCATAATTGATTCTATTTACATATAATTAATAACTTTTATGTTATATATTTTATGTACAGATTCTATAGTATGGTTATATGAAAATTAATTTGTTATTAAAATATATGATTATGGGCTTGTTCATAATTATGGTTAGATTCTTTAACTTAATTCCTTTAGTTATTTAACAGTCTTTGAAACTCTTAACACATTTTGGTCAGTGCAGTTTTCATGAAGCTGATAACGTAATGTACCACTGAGGAATGCTAATTCCAAAAAAAAAAATGTATCTACAAATACAATATACAAGTTGTTTATATATGTATATATATACACACACATATACATTATACATATTATGTGTGTACATATATTTACATATCACGCACATGTATATATAATATAATGTATGTATATATTACACATATATAATATATTAAATATTAAATGATGTATTATGGGTGAATATTTGATAGCAACATATATTTTATTTAAGATATTTTAATGAAAATTTATGTGACAGGATAGATAATAATCATTTAGTTATGTTCATTTGTAATTGTTATATAGTAAATATAATAATTATACTTCTAGGGGACAACATGAGATAGCTTGATTCATGTATACACTCTAAAACATTTATTCAGGTTAGACACATTTACCACTTCCTATGTGAAAACTTCCCTAATGCTTCTCCTAGGGCGTTTTATTTTTTTCCTTGTTGAGACAGGTGTCTCATTATGTATTCTTGGCTGGCCTGGAACTCTATATGTAGACTAGAGTAGATCTCACAGCGATCTGCTTGCTTCTGTCTCTGCTGGTATTAAACGTGTGTGCCTCTATGCCTGGCTCTTCTAGTCTTAAGTTCAGTGTCCAGTACTGTTGTCCATAGCCATCTTGCTGTGAGGTAGCACACCATATCTGGCTCCTATGTGAGACTTCATGTTCACTTTCAGCTTTTCCCCAACTCTTCCTTGACTCTTCTCAGTCTCTGGTCACCACTGTTGTACTTTGAACTTATGTGAGATCAAACGTTTTAGGTTTCACACATTTATCAAATCATATGCCATTTGCTTTTCTGAGTCTGGTTCATTTCATTTACCCTAATAATCTCCAATTCTAACCATGCTGTCCAAAATGATGTGGTTTAATTGTTTCACAGTGGAAGGTTATTTCATGTGAACCTGTACCATATCTTTCTACCCCCGTCCCTCTTTCTTCTCCACATCTTCCATTCCTCCAGTTCTTCTACATTGGATAAGGTCTCCTTTGGCAGTTCAGTCTGTTTTGGAACTCACCAGATAGGCCAAGCTGGCCTTGAACCCAGAGTGATTCTTTTCTTTCAGGCTCCCAAGTGCTGGGATTACAGATGTGAGACACCACATCTGGCAATACCAGACTTTTAAAAAAGTCCATTCATTATTTGATTTTATTTCAGGCTAACGTGGATAATGCTGCAGTAAACATGAAGTGCAACAGTCTCTTTAAGCTGATGCCATTTCCTTTGGCTACACAGCCATATGGTTGCTGGATCACAGGGTATCTCTACTTTTACTTTTACAAGGGAATGTGCATATTGTTTTTCAATGGCCGCACTAACCCACATTTCCACCAACAGTGCACAATGGTTCTCTTCCTTGTGGTCCTCAAAAGTATTTTTTACCTTTAATCTGTTTGAAAATAACCATTCTTTTTATGATAGAAATATTTTTTTAAAATGCATCATGTTATAGTTATCATAGTATTTTGGGTGGAAAGAGATAAAATATCTCCATTAATTATCCCAACATTTGGAAATATTATAATGACATTTTTCATCCATTGTTGAGCAAAAACAGATGCATAGTTTTTCCCCAAGGAAATTCTATTTCAATAGATATCATCATAGCGAACTATATTTTAAACTATATAAAAGTCAAATTTTAGGAAGGAATAAATTTCCCCCTTTAAAAATTTATTTATTTATTTATTTATTTATTATTTATCACTCCATATTTTATCCCTGGGGCCTCCAGTCTCTTGAGGGTTAGGTGCATCATCTCTGAATGAACACAGACCCAGCAGTCTTCTACTGTATGTGTGTTGGGGGCCTCATATCAGCTGGTGTATGCTGCCTGTTTGGTGGTCCAGTGTTTGAGAGATCTCAGGGGTCCCGATTAATTGAAACTGCTGGTCCTCTTATAGGGTCACCCTTCTCCTCAGTTTCTTTCAACCTTCCCTAATTAAACAACAGTGGTCAGCTGCTTCTGTCCATTGGATGGGTGCAAATATCTGCATCTGTCTCTTTTAGCTGCTTGTGGGGTCTTCCGGAGTATGGTCATGCTCAGTCCCTTTTTGTGAGTGCTCCATAGTCTCAGTAATAATGTCAGGCTTTGGGACCTCCCTTGAACTGGATCCCACTTTGGAACTGTCGCTGGACCTTCTTTTCCTCAGGCTCCTCTCCATTTCCATCCCTGTAATTCTTTCAGACAGGAACACTTATGGGTAAGAGTTCTAACTGTGGAATGGCCCCCTCTCTCTCATTTGATGACCTGTCTTCCTGTTGGAGGTAAGCTCTATAAGTTCCCTCTCCCTACTGTCGGGTATTTCATCTAAGGTCCCTCCCTTTGAGTCCTGAGAGTCTTTCATCTCGATGGTCTTAATGTCACTAAAATAAACACAAGCAAGGAATTTTGTAGAAATACATTGATTGTGCTAATATAATAAAAAAATCTAATTGCTGATTTTCATGAAAAGGGTTTCTTTTGGGAAATGCACCATAAGAAGACATTTGTTTTTCAGTTCATTTTAGAAATAATTTCTGAAACATTAGATTATATGTAAAATTAGGCAGAAAAATGTTGAGAAAAATGTTATCTGTATACTGTAAGCGTTTTGTTGCCCATTTTTTATTGCTATGTACAAAAGATACTTGCATAATTTGGATGTATTCAGATCATAAATATATAGAAATTATACTGAAATATATCTGAGATGTTTATATATTTATTCACATGGTAGGGGCAAATTATTAGATCATACTTTCAAATGAGGTGATTAATTTTTTCTTTGTCTATTTAATAACTCTAACTCATGGACCTACTTGTTTGTGTTCATTAACAGTGACAACCATAACCATCTTCAAGTTTCAACAGGGCCTAGTCAGTGTGAACTGCCGATTGCCAAGTGCAGCAGACTCCCTTCTCCACAGCAGCTTTGCACCCATATCAACAGGCTTGACGCCATAACCTGTTAATGTCTTTAGTGGAGAGCAATGCTACTAGGAGATTACTTCTTGTGTAGATTTCTAGTTTCTATCAACATGCAGGATCTAGTAGCAACTCAGAGATCCTGGGCTAGGATCATAGTTTTTGGTATCAGTTATTGAATATGTATGCATGAAAATGCAGGCTTCATTAGACTTTAAAAACGCAATTTCCATTTGCTTATCTACATTCAAACTTCCTTTTGCATTACTTATAAGTGGAGGACAATTTTTAAAGATTTATTTATTTTTATTTATGGGTATGTGCATTTGTCTGTGTGTTTATGTGCAAGAGTGTGCTGGTGGCTATGGAGATCAGAACAGTAACTAAGATCCCCTAGTGCTAGACCTTATAGCATAGGCCTATAATCTGAGCTACTGGGGAGGCTGAGGCCAGAGAATCTCAAGTTCAAACTCAGCCTAAGCAAGTTATAGAGGCATTTTTTTCCCCTTCAGAATAAAAAGTGGGCTGGGAACATAGCTCATCAGGAAAACACTTAGTTTGTCTAGCATGCTGGAGGCCTGAGTTTGATCTTCTGTACTGCTACACAGATGAACAAAGGGATGTCTTAGCAGATAGAAATAAAATAAGAGAAATTAGGCAAAATGTTAGAAAAAATGCTAAGATTTTATAAGGTCATCGCAACAAATGCAAACATATCAAATTCTTTAGTAGGAAACTCAAAATGAAAATAAAAAGAAAATAGGCTACATTTAGAAGTGAGTAGTGGGGATAAAATGCAATGACAAATTCAAATAAAATGTTAAAAAGAAAGATCTACCAGACACTTTTAAAATAAAGCATTTCACGGTCATAGTAAAAGAGGATGAAATATATCTTAAAGTAAAAACATCTCTAGAAAGAAAGATAGCAACAAGTTGTTTCTCATCTCTGGGCAATGTGTCTGGCCTGTTAGAACCTGATCTCTAGGACACATTAGGGCTTCACATAAATCAATGTTAAGAGAGTTTGGAATTTGTGCATAGATAGATGAGCCCACTGATCAATCAAAATAGACAGCTCAGAAACAGACCTGGTGTATTTGGTTTGACATAGGACAGAGCTAGTAGTGGAAAAATGATGTCTGAGTAAGTAAGAGGACACTGTATTCATACCCCCAGAAAATTCATTTCTATATGGCAAATTTGAACACAACGCTTCAAAAACTAAGCACAGATCATTAGAAAGAATTTTATGTGCTTAGGGTAGGGGTTGCTTTCTTAATACATGTTTTAAAAGAATATTATTATCGTGTGTGGTGTGATGTGTGTGTGTGAACATGAGCATGCCGCAGTGTGAACATGGAGGTCAGAGGTCAGCTCCATGGAGTCAGTTCTTTTCTTCCACCTTTGTGCTGGTGCTGAGGACTGGACTTAGGGAGTTAGGTTAGATCAGGAAATTCTTTGCTCGCTAGGCCATTTTAACATTTTCTATTAATAAGTTTTCAAAAGAGTGAAAAAGATGAAAAAAAGTGAAACAATGATGGCTTGTCCAAATTAAAATGACGAGATTTGACTCTATCAGAAAGAAGAAAGACAAAAATGACTGATGTATTGATGTTATTGATGTTCCTTCCATGCTATTTTAATATAGGCTCATTTTGGTTCTATTTTTGTTAAGTTCAAATCCAGGGCAGCAGGAACAGTTAGTTGCCTAAATATACATCTCTGTGGAAAAACCCATAAAGAAAAGAAGAGGATATATACAACAGATTTTTGTTTTGAACAGGGGGGACACTGGCATTTGTTGTATTTTATATTTGTTGTATGACAGATATAAAAAATTAAAAGAAAAAAATTTAAACTATGATGAATTTAATATGTTAATATCTATAAACTGTGTTCTTATTGAAACACTGGGGTACATTAAACTAAACTCATTTATTTAAAAAGAACTACAAAGTTAAAATTAAGATATCAACAGACTAAGAACATTCTTGGGATGTAAGACATCGGTAGATGCTTGTCTCCCATGTGTGAGGAACTGGGTTTGAGTCCCAGCACTGACAAAAAGCAACCTTAATTAATAATTGGGATTAATTCTTCTGTTAATAAGATAATATAACTTATATGTATTTATCATTGATTGGCACACAATGAATTAGATAGAGGCTTCTAATAAATAGTTCTGGTTATTATTTTCTCTATGTAGTAGCTTCAAAACACAAAATATCTGGAGAAAAAGATGTAAAAGATGGTCTAAACACACAAAATAGCAATAATGGGAGAAAGGTCACAGAACAAAGCAAGGTCATAAATACTTGGTTTCAGATCAGGTAGGACTAACCAGGTAACATATTCACTCTATCTTGTGTGTAGCCACCAGATCTCTGTGAAGGCAGCTTTGTGCAACTTAGCTATCCTATTTGAAAAGGACAAGGACCAGCCTGCAATTCCACCAGCAGTGGAGGAGTGTTCCTCTTTCTCCACATCCTCGCCAACAACTGCTGTCTCCTGTGTTTTTGATCTTAGCCATCCTGACTGGTGTGAGATGGAATCTCAGGGTTGTTTTGATTTGCATTTCCCTAATGACTAAGGATGATGAACATCTCTTTAGGTGCTTCTCAGCCATTAGATATTCTTCAGGTGAGAACTCTTTGTTTAGCTCTGTACCCCATTTTTTAATAGGGTTACTTGCCTCTCTGGAGTTTAACTTCTTGAGTTCTTTGTATATATTGGATATTAGCCCTCTGTCGGATGTAGGGTTGGTAAAGATCTTTTCCCAGTTAGTTGGTTGCCGCTTTGTCTTTTTGACAGTGTCTTTTGCCTTGCAAAAACTTTGTAATTTAATGAGGTCCCATTTGTCTCTTCTTGATCTTAGAGCATAAGCTATTGGAGTTCTGTTCAGGAAATTCTCCCCTGTGCCCATATGTTCAAGGTTCTTCCCTAGTTTCCCTTCTATTAGTTTCAGTGTGTCTGGTTTTATGTGGAGATCTTTGATCCACTTAGAATTGAGCTTAGTGCAAGGAGATAAGAATGGGCAATCACTTTGGAAAGCAGTCTGGCGGTTCCTCAGAAAACTGGGCATGACACTCCCGGAGGATCCGGCTATACCACTCCTGGGCATATACCCAGAGGCTTTACCTGCATGCAATAAGGACACATGCTCCACTATGTTCATAGCAGCCTTATTTATAATAGCCAGAAGCTGGAAAGAACCCAGATGTCCCTCAACGGAGGAATGGATTCAGAAGATGCGGTATATCTACACAATGGAATACTACTCTGCAATTAAAAACAATGAATTCACGAAATTCCTAGGCAAATGGTCAGATCTTGAAAATATCATTCTTAGTGAGGTAACCCAATCACAAAAGAACACACATGGTATGCAGTCACTGATAAGGGGATATTGACCCAGAATCTCGGAATACCCTAGACACAATTCGCATATCAATAGATTTCTAAGAAGATGGAAGGAGAGACCCCTGGTCCTGGAAAGACTGGATGTAGGGGAACGCCAGGACAGAGAAGTGAGAGGGGGTTGAATGGAGAAAAGAGGGAGGGAAGGGGGCTTATGGGACTTTCGGGGAGGGAGGAAACAGGAAAGGGGAAGTGATTTGGAATGTAAATTAAAAAAATAAAATAAAAAAAAAAGAAATATTTCTGCTAGGCATCAGCAATAGTTCCTGGGTTTGGTGTCTGCATACAGGATGGATCCCCAAATGGGGCAGTCTCTGGATGACCTTTCCTTCAGTCTCTGTTTGATATAGCTGCCTCCTGAGAGGCTCTTCCAGAGCCTGACAAATACAGATGTGGATGCTTGCAGCCAACCATTGGACGGAGCATGGGGACCCCAATGGAGGAGTTAGGGGAAGGACTGAAGGAGCTGAAGGGGTTGCAACCCCATAGGAAGAATAACAATTTCAACTAACCAGAACTAACCTGAACTTCCAGGGACCAAACCACCAAACAGAGTACACATGGCAGCACCCATGGCTCCATCTGCATATGTAGTAGAGGATGGACTTATCTGGCATTAATGGGTGGGGAGGCCCTCGGTACTGTGAAGACTTGATGCCCCAGTGTAGGAGAATGCCAGAGCGGTGAGGTGGGAATGGGTAGGTGAGGAAGAACCCTCATAGAAGCAGCAGGAGGGTGGAGGAGATGGGGGTTTGTGGAGGGGAAACAGGGAAAGGGGATAACATTTGAAATGTAAATAAATAAAATATCCAATAAAAATATTTCTGCTAGTGAAAAGAAAAAGGACAAGGACATTCCCAGTCACTTTAAGTAAAGCACAGTGACAATGTGTTAAGGCACAATTAGAATCATGGCGGCACACTTATTTTGACAAACCCTTTCATCAAAACGTAGTTAAAAGAGGAATATATATATATATATATATATATGTATATATACACACATACACACATGTATATATAATATGTGTATATGTATATGTATTATATGTATATATATGTATATATGTATTATATGTATATATATATTCAAAATAGGCTTGATGTATCAATTTTCCTCAAATTAAGAGATATAGTAAAAAATTACTGTTAATATTTGAGCATGCTAGATAGTTTCATTGCAAGTAATTAGTATCCTAAAAATCTTCATTAGATCAGAGTTCTATATGAGTTTTAATCATATTCTCTCCTTGTCTAACTCTTCCCTGACTCATCCTCCCTTCCCTACTCACCCAATTTGTGTTTGTGTGTGTGTCTCTCTCTCTCTCTCTCTCTGTGTGTGTGTGTGTGTGTGTGTGTGTGTGTGTGTGTGTGTGTGTATGATTTAATTGTTCAAGACCAATTTATGCGAGTCAAAATATTCTAGGATGTTGGTCTTCCACTCAAAAGCAGTCGGCTTACCAGGGGCTACACATAGCTTGGGGTGGGATTGAGTCTTCAACTCTCCTCTCTCTGCTAGGCTCTTGTCTGGTATGGGCTCTTCTGAACACATTGTTTTCTTTCAGCCTTCCAATGCTCTCAACTCTCAGGTTTTCACAAGTCTCCGTCAACATAAAGTGTGACAGAAAAGACAGTCACACCCATAGCTTAAGATTTCCATGTATTATTTTGTTTCAGACAATAAGCCAAACCATAGCTTGGTTCTTATGGGCATTCTTTCATGATAATAAGACTTTGGCTGAATCTTAGTTACATTTGAGATTGGCAATTTCTATTTCATATCATAGTTACATTTTTAAATGTCCTGTATTACGCAAAAGGTCTGCTTTATCGCCCAAAGAATGAATTTATTTTTCATCCAAATATTACGTTGTTAAATTTACACAAAGCAACAGAGAAAACCAGTGACTCTGCCAACACTGCCCTTTCACATTAGTGACTGTATTATTCCATCAAGCCAGATGAATTTTAAACTTAAACTTTCCTGGCATGCTAAGTTCTGTGGCAAGGTTTTTTTTTTTTCTTTTCTTTTCTTTTCTTTTTCCCTCATGGCAGAGAGATAGAAACAAGATAGGTATCACTGTGTGCCTTTCTCCCTGGTAGAAAGTAGCCTTCACAAGATCAGTTCCTAAAGCAATTCACTTAGCAAGTGTTCTAGAGCTCACACACTCAAACCCCACCCTCCAAAACTCTGCCTTTCTTGAGGTTTTCCCATTCATTTAAAAATTTGCCTTCTCTTTACACATTTGTTTCTATTCTTTTAATTATATTTATGAGTTTTCTTTTTCTTAAGATCAGTTCCTAAAGCAATTCACTTAGCAAGTGTTCTAGAGCTCACACACTCAAACCCCACCCTCCAAAACTCTGCCTTTCTTGAGGTTTTCCCATTCATTTAAAAATTTGCCTTCTCTTTACACATTTGTTTCTATTCTTTTAATTATATTTATGAGTTTTCTTTTTCTTTAGAAAGTAGATTTCCACCGTCCTTTCTTTTATTAGTCTTATTATTAGTACATCTTGATTATGCAGAGCAAAGGACTTCCTTGTGACATTTTACCCAGTCTTGTAATGTAAATCCATTGAACTAAGCTGGTCGGTGACTCTTCCTTAGTCTCTGATCCAAATGTCCTTTAACAATAGTGACCCTACTATTCTCTCAAGCTGGATTCATTTTATACTTGATATTTTTTTCAGACGTTTCTCACTTAATTTTTATAGTGCATATATATATATGTATATGTATATATATATATATATATATGAATTATGGTACCAAGTTGTGTTTTAATATATACATTTTTCCTATTTTCTTAAGACTGTAAATCAATATGAATCTTCACTATGTTTTACATCTATGATTAGGTACTAAGTATAAACATATCTGCATCCATCATCTACCCATATATGGAATTATTCATTACAACACTATAAAACAGAATTTACTCAGCACAACATAAAGTATTAGAACACTTAACTGAAACATTATCCAAGAAAAAGGTTACTGGTTTTTTTTCCTTTAACTTCTACCATTAAGAACCAACAAAAGTGGATATCCATAAATACATCAAAAAGTTGTAAATTTGTCATTGCTTAAGATAATTACACGTTTCAGATCCATCCCATTCCAACATTTGGCTGCTGAAATGCAGCCCTGTAATCTATTTTTTTTTTACTTCAGTAAGGTACAGTTTAAAATCAGGGTCACAAGAAGGTGAGGACAGACAGTAATACACTTGTTGACCCTTCGCAGGAATTCCAGATAAAACCCCAGAGGTTGAGTCAGAGATAATCACAATAACAAACGCTCCATCTATCTACCTGTCAGCCTCTTCCTCTCAGGGAGGGACAAAAGGTCACTAAAATAGCCTTTTTTAAATTCCCATGAAAACATTTTTACCTTTTTTTTTTTAAGAAAAAGGGGGGACATTGAGAAATGATACTACAAGTTCAGTAGGGCCATTGGTACTTTTTTCATTGAATCTAGGTTTATTCTAAAAAGCCCAAACATTAAGGTATCCCCCATCTCTCTCAGGCAGAAGATCATGAAAAAGCTTAACAAGGAGAATAAGAAAGAAGGGAAATGATTGACCTCACGTGGACGATCAAGCAAACTTCCAGGTAAGCCTTCAAACGCAAATTTCCAGCGTTTTGGTAACTAAGTAATGTAGAGCATAGTGAATATCAGATTTTCTTTGCCTATGTTTTTTTCAATAACAAATAGAATAGTATTAAAATGCTGCTAGATCCACTATACTTTTGCTACCAAAACACTGGCCAGTTATCACGGCTTTCTAAGGAGCCCACGAGCCATGGAAAACACTGTAGTTATTATAGCCTTTTACCACTTTGTTCAGGTCTGTGATATCAGCATGGTTTAGATTTCCTGTGCAAATATGTGGCTAATAATAGCCAAACATTGAAGAAAGAAGCCTGGGTTGCTACTTCTTATAAATTGCCTCTCCAGATTATGGCTTAAAGGACAGATATTGTAGACCTCTCCTCTTCATCTATTTTTATGAAATTTAGCATAAGTTTGAATCTTAAATGGAGGATTTGGAGGGGAGTAGTGGGATGACTCAGTGGTTAACAGTGTGGTCTGGACTTCAGGAGGACACTGTGTCTATTCCCAGCAGCCACATGGTAGCTAACAGCCATCTATAACTCCAGTTGCAGAGTGTCTGAAGAGTACTGACGTCTTCTCTGATTTCCATGGGCACCGCATGCATGTGGTGCACAGCCTTAGGGGCAAAACGGCCATATACATAACATTTTTGTTAATTAAAATAAATTTTAAAAAAGGGCCTATTAAAGGGGAAGGTGGGCAATACAATTAAAATATATGGAATATGTGTATAAATGTGTTTATAAAACTCATCACTATGTACAAGGAATACATACCAACAAAAATTATATTTAAAGGGGGAATGTACAGTGTACTTGAACTTGGGCAATGTTCAGTACTTCTTTAGAAGAAAATACCAAAACAAATTAATTTACTTTGGTCAGCAAACGACTGTCTGTTTTAAAGTGTTTAATTATAATTAAGAGGCTTAGTAGAAAAAGGATCCAAGTTTTTCAGATTAAGTATATGAGT
Organism: Tokudaia tokunoshimensis; assembly: GCA_036184795.1. Lineage (NCBI taxonomy): Eukaryota > Metazoa > Chordata > Mammalia > Rodentia > Muridae > Tokudaia > Tokudaia tokunoshimensis. The sequence continues at coordinate 90,098,672 of BTHU01000004.1, read as the reverse complement.
TAAAACCATGTTGGGTTGCTTTTTATTAAAATGTATATCAATTTATACATATTAATATTTATCTTTTTGTAGTTATGTATTGGTAAAATCACTATAATCAATTACATTTATTATCCTCAAATCCCTAAGAAGCAATAATGTTTGAGAAAAAATAAAATAATCTCATTTCCATTATATGATTCACACCACAGAAAACTTGCCTCTAGAAGCAGCGAGTGTTTTGTTTTTTTGTTTTTTTTTTTAAATCACAGGTCGTGTATGTTGTCATTTTTTTGAAGGTTGTGATGTGACTGGTATTAGCTCTTGCTGATGTGGGATGGAAGAGAAGCTCAGGTTCCTTGAGCTGTTGCTCCCAGCCCATCCCTCACTATACAGAAGCCACTGAGGGTCTGGAGTCTGAGTGATTTGCTTGCTATTTAACTCTATCACCTAGAGCAGCACTTAGTGTTCATATTTGGAAAATAAAAGAATATTTGGAGCTCTGAATGCCAACATTGAATCAAAGTAGACTTACCTGGTGCTTGGCTAGGCCTGTCTCATATATCTTCAAGGAAAGAGAGATCTGCCTGTAGGAGCATTTCTAAGGAACAGCTGATGTTCATTAAACCACACTTGATCAAATAGACATGAAAAAGCAATGTTGCACCAGTAAAGGATGCTACAGCAAATGATCACAGAATCAATGAGGGTTTATAAAGAAGCAAACTTTCCAGTTTCTACCAAATCGTCAATGCACATGGACTGGGAGCTGTCAGTTGACATGTAAGCTTATCTGCCAGTTTGAAACAATGATTCTTGCTTGGCTTAGGAATTTGCCTCAGGTTTTTGCTATTACTTTTGTTTTTCCAGTAAACAATATGGAAACTCGATTGGTATTGGTTGTTCAGTACATTCTAACCAGCTGTCATGTTTAGAAAGTGTTGCTTCCTGGCTTGCAACAGGCATGTTCTTTTTGATTGGCGTATAAATCATCAGGTTAAAAACCACAATTTAAAAAAAAAAAAGCCAGCAAGATGACTTCTTCACGCATTTCCTCATATCTCTTCAAATAAAGTAAATACATCCTTTTACTAAAACAAATGGAATTTCTTGTCCAAATTCCTGTGTTTTATTTTGGAAACTTGAACTCGAAATAAGACATCTCTTTGCTGTTATCTCTTGGATTCTATTTGGAGTCAGATTTCTTTTTTTCTGGATCATGTTTATGTCCTTGTTGGTTTGTGACATCTGTAATTTCTTGTCGCATCTCACTAGAGGCAGGTTCCATCGTTCCCCCTTTTTACTTTTTTATTAATTTTTATGTGGCATCAGATGAGAAAGGCTGCTGCACTGCTTTGACTGTCTGCCACGATATAAACTGCAATAAAATGTACAGCTGCTGAGAGTCTATTTAGAATTTTTTAATGAAATATAAAGAAAAAGACCAGGTGCTTAATTTTTACATGCTACATTTCATTTTAAAAATTCATGGTATCTTTTTGGATATTTTTTACTCAGGCAGATGTTCTGAATATTGGAGACAGGCGTTTCCTCTATTTTCTTTTTTGCATTAAGCTTTCGCACAAAGAAAGTGACTGCATGGCTATACTATTTGTGAGTCAGGATTCCAACGATAATTATTCTCAGATAATTGTAGAATGACTCATGGCAAGACTTTCAATGATGTGTACCTTGTTTTTCTAGTTCAGAACTGGAGAATAATGGTTGTTTAACATAATGGAAAGAACTTTGGGCTATTGAGATGAAATACCTGTCACAGGGAATGTGTTGAGTCTTTAAATAATAGAGAAACCGATTTATGTTATTTGTCAGAGGATGAGTCACTGACTTAAGAACGATGTGTCACAGATTTCAGGATGGTGAAATTTCCAAACATCAAAATTGCTTATTCTTTTAGCTTGACGTAAATTACAAGCAATTCAGTCTGAATCGCTTAGTATTAGGTGATTAGAAGCTGAAATGACTAAGCTTTGTCCCCCATAATGCGTTATAAATATATCAAATTCTCAACGAATATTCTATCCTTTAGAGAAAATAAAAGCCAAAGCTGTTCCTCTCATAGTGGTATGTGCCCAATCCTCATGCAAATCCATGTGCTTCAGTGCTGATTCGCTCGCTTGACTAATGAGTGGATATGCAAAGGATATCAGGATACATCTTGTGAGTGATTATCATTATCAGTAATGATGGGGATGGATTCATTGTGAATTAAGTTACTTCCTGTATTTAATAATCTTCATTTTTCAAAGTTATATCATTCTGGAAAGAAAAATTACTAATGGATTTCCATTTGACAAATCATCTTTTACCATTAAATCGTGATGTATAAGAACCTTTTAAAAAGAAGTATTTGCTCTCAGCTGTTTGTTCTCTGCACACTGACCCCAATAACAGGGTGAATATATCTGCCTGGGGTAAAAGGGTTCCCCTGGGCTTTGTTCTACCTGTTTCTCATCAATCGATTCATGAAGAAGTCAGGGGGAAAAAAAAACTCTCAAAAATGGAAAACAAAAGATAGGAAAGAAAGTCCATTGTTTTGAATGATGTTCCTATTCATAAATTTAGTCTTGTTTTCCTGATATACCCAAAAAGGGCAGCTTTCCTCTTGAGGTTAATTTGGGATACATTCTAAAAAAACAAGGTTGAAATATGTTATTAGTGACAGTTGTTTGTTCTTCACTATATTTAGATCCTCCCAGTATTCTTTGGTCATAAATTGATCAAGATTATGATCTCAACCTAGTATAATGTAAGGCTTCTGAGAGGGAATAAAAGAAAACTCAAACTCAAAACCAAACAATTAAAACAAACACAAAGGCAGGGGTGTTCTATTTGTTCTCTGTTATGGTTTTATGGCCAAGAATGACTCCACATGATAGACCTCTCTGATTAGCTCCCCCGATCATAAATTGTACCCCCCCCCACAATAGCAGGGTGTATAATAAAAATCCATGCTCATAAAAAGCTACTGAAGTGTGTAGGTGGACAGATAGGAATGAAATCTGTGCCTTTGGGAACATTCAACTTGTGTACCAAATAGCATTTATTTGTTTGGTCATTTCAACATGATCCCAGGAAGGATAGTATATGCCTTCAAATTCCACACTCTTAAAATAAGGCAGAAACCTTGTTGACATTTCCCATTACTACTTACATCTTTCACATTTCAGTGGTTAAGTCAAGGTTCTGGATGGAAAGGATGGAAGAATAGAGCAGGCCATTGGCTGTTCTTGGTGTTAGAGGTGGGCACAATCACTGTAGAATTCCGTGTGTGGATGGAACAATGTATCTTCAAGAATCAAGGAACAGATAGTGGGAAAAAGTAAGACCAAAAAAAATTCTCAGGTTTCACTTTCTCCTTGATAAAGAGCAAAGACATGAGAAAGCATATTATTTAAAATGCAAGAGCACAACATTTTATGGATGATAAATAAATATCTACAAAAATTGCAAACTTATGAATTTTTCCATACCAAAAAAATTAAAAGACTTTGTTTTAGTACATTAAGACTAATATAAAACATGAAACAGGCATGTTCATGTTTGTATATTCAGAGAACAGAGGTGGAATAGAAAGATATGAGTGAAAAACTAAGGCTAATTTATGTATGTATGTATGTATGTATGTATCTATCTATCTATCTATCTATCTATCTATCTATCTATCTATCTATCTAATTTATCTATCTCCCCTTGCCATATTTCTTTATGTTTTTGCCTACTGTTGTTATGAGCAAATGGTTTTTGCTTTTTAAATCAAGGGTGAATAATTTTATCTTAACTGGATTCAACAAATGTGTGTGCATGTGTATTGAAATGTATATGCGAGTGAATGCTTTCTTGAAAAAAGACAGTGATTGGTTCTGAGTTTAGTTTTCTTCCAAGCTCAGGGTCCCAGCACTTGACAATATTAATAAGTAGGAGCCGGTGCGCCGAGAAGCCTGACTATGGTGCAGTCTCCAGGTTTTCCATCTCTGCTGTTTTTCTTACTTCTTGCTACTGATGACCTCTCTGGATCTCTATTTCTAACATCGGCACCAAAATATTGTGTCTCACATCAACTTGTGTGTAAGTGTGAATCAGTTAACACCTGTAAATCACTCTGTGACTTGCAGGGAGAAGTGTGATGTAAATACAAGGTAATTGGAAAAGCAAAACAAAACAAAAGCCAGAAGCTAATTTTGTTTAAAAAGCATTGATATATTTAGGGAGCACAATGCTGGCTTTGTCTAGACGAGTTGTCAATATTTTGGAAACAGAAGTTTCAGAGTATCGGAAGCAGCCAAAACAAGTGAGCTCTTTCCTAGAAAGACAGTGAGAGGGAAGCATGGTGATTCTACAGTTAGAGACATAGAGCCAAAGATGGAAGACACCTGATGACTCAGAAGTGCCCATTCTTTATAGACAAACCTTGAAACTGTATTTTTAAAACCATTACCTTATGCGTTTTAGATGGTCTGTAAATCCGAGTTCTTAAGAATTGGGTCATTATATTTTTTTACGGTTTTACAAAAACCAGTAGGAGTTTTGTGTATTGTTTTAGAGCAGAAAAAAATCTTATAGAATATTTAGTGTTTAATAAGGATGGAGCTTATGGTTTCCCTTGTTATTAACATAATTTCTGTCTTTGAAATGCCTATTGCACATTAAAATTATCTGCAAGTGAAATATGACATATTGTGAGATTTTTCTCCACTAAGACTCTCTTCGAAAGGTTCATCCACACTGGAAAGTACAAAAATATCATCTTAATCACAAACTATATCTTTGACTTGAAGTGATAGCTCAAAGTGCCCATTCACAACATGAAGGCCTGGTATTGGATCCCTCGTTCTCAAGGAAATCTAGCCTAAGTGGTGCACTGTCACCTGTAACAGAGGGAGGGAAGGGGGCAAAGTTAGGTGTTTCCTTGGAATTTGTCCATCGGCTCACTTTGCAGAACTGAGTTCCAGGTTCAGTGAGAGACCGTGATTAACATAAGCCAAGGAGGTGGAAACAGACTGAGGAGGAACATGCATGTGCCCCTGCACATGTGGGCATATATACATGTGTAAAGATAGAGTAACCATTATACAATAGGACTGACACAGAATGTCAGGAGAAGGAGGGAGATATGGAGAGAGACAGAGAGACAGAGACACAGACATAGAGAGGCAGAGAAAAAGATAGAGAGGCAGAGAAAAAGATAGAGAGGCAGAGAGAAAGACAGAGACAGAGACAGACAGAGAGATAAAGTGGCAGAGAGAAAGATAGAGACAGAGAGGCAGAGACAGACAGAGAGTTAGACAGAGAGACAGAGAGACAGAGACAGAAACAGAGAGACAGAGACATCAGCGAGGTTGGGAATGGAAGAGACAGAATTTACTTCAATGGTATAAACAATAAATAACAATTCTACAAAAATTACTTCTCTAAAGATTTATCATATCAATTTATTAACTTAATTATAATTAATGAGGTAACTATTATATCTCAAATTATAATTTATTTAGCATTATATTCTATTTTGGTTGTGTAGAGGATTGCATATCTTAGCTAGGTGACTAGATGAGAGGAAGTTTCAGATGTCCACATCTAGGTCATTTTGGTGGCTTCTGTGGTCCATGAATATTCCTCTCTTTCCTGTTGACTTTGCCACACCAGCTGTGTAGGCTTTGGGGACAATCTACACACCTGCAGGTGGGGGACCTTGCATTCCTGCAGACAGCACAGAATCCTCTGGTCCAGTCCAGTCTTGTTGAACTGTAGTCATTTGCAATGGAGTACTCCCTGGAATCTTGTAGTCTATTCACTCAGCTGCTTTCTGAGATGCCTATTCTGTAGACTTCTAAGTTCCACTCACAGTGCATTGGTAACACAATTACTTAGCAAAGCTAATCTTTGTTTGCCTCTTGAGACATCTCTGTGAACAAACTTTCACACAGCTATTGATGTGATTGTGACAGTAAGACCTTTGGAGGGATTTCCTCCCAGTCTTTGAGGCTGAATTTTCTGGTCACTACATCTAAGGCATCATTCTTTTTCCAGATTCAATCTGAGAGAAAGGCTATCTCTAAGTTCTCTTGCTTCCTCTGTTTTCTTACAGCCTCCAGGAACTGAAAGATATAAGATCTTTTAAAAAACACTTTTTCTTGGAGGCTGGGCTAGATATCTCAGTCTGCATGGTGTTTATCCTATAAGCAGAAAGACCTGAGCTGGACACTCAGACTTTCTAGTGGATGCGGGCCAGGGTGAAATCTGGTTGTGATGGTGTACCTGGAAGGTGGATGAAAGATAGCTGAGGATCACTGGCTAGCTACCCAAACTCTAAGCCTACAGAAAACCTGCCTCAAATTTAGGCAGACATTAAAGAATGAGACCTGAAGTAGATATCTAGTCATACCAATACAGACACACACATTCACATGCACACACACACACACACACACACACACACACACACAGAGAGAGGGAGAGAGAGAGAAAGAGAGAGAGAGACGAGCGGGAGAGAGAGATACACAAGTACACCAACACACACATACACACCAACATATGTATACACATATACATAAACTTATCCCCCCACATAAACACACACAATCACTCAGAGAAAATGAGCAAGTGATACAAGCACATCAAACACATATACACACATTCACACATACACTTATACACACTCATATACACACTCACACAGTCACAAATACACGCTCACATACTCTCACTCTCACACAGACACAAATCACACCATCACACACACACACACACACACTTTTTCTTGTTTTGTAACTGAAGTTTCTCTTAATCTCAACATTTCTCTTCCTCAAAGTCACCCTTGTTAAGTATTATTCATAAACTGGAATAAGGAAGGAAAGGATGGTTGAAATATAGGGAAATGAACTTTTGCAGTTATGATGAAAGTATCCTTTCAGAATAAAGAATGGGGCAGCCAGAAAAGGATAGTTGGCATAGCAAAAGGTTTTAGGGACCTAGGGAAGAATGGGTCTAAGGAGGGTGTTAGCTTGCCAAAAATTCCAGTAGTAGCACCGGCAGTGAGTAATTTAACGATAATAGACTGTATTTTATTGTTCCAGCTCATGCAAACCACAATGAAATTTACAGCACACAATAGCTAGAGTAGAGCAGAACTCCAGGCTTGGTGAAGATGAGGAGAGGAAAGAGAGTAACTTCAGGAAGCAGATGAGAGCCAGGTACTAGAGCATCAAACAGAATGAGAGTTCAGAGGAAGGGGGAAGGAGGATGGCAAGAGCAGGCCCTCATCCCCTAGCCTGGGATTCCCAGCATCAGAAGAATGAATACAAATTCCTTAGCAGTGAAGATGTGGAGTTGTTGTTTGACAAATGATCATTCCAGTCCATCAGAAAGTTGGAGTACACTAAATTCCTTATAGCAGAATTCCACTTAGGTCATGTGCATCTGTTACTTTATCTAAAAAGGATTCCATTGTTTTTCCTAAATGCATGCCTGCATTTGAATCCAGGGGCTATGCTGGGTGTAGTGTTTTGGAGGTCAGTCTCAGCCATGGACAATATTAGAAAAATAGCCACACAAATGAGCTCACATAAGAACGTTCTCTTGGGCTTCCTGATATTACACTTGTATCCTTACTAAGAGGTAGAGGCTGGAGATTTCATCAAATGTATCTAGTTGTCACTTAAGTGACAGGTGACCTGGGTTCACCTCTATCATTCAGTTTTCTGAGTCTATGTCTACTTTGGACTCTGTGCAATGAACTCTTGCTATTAAATCATTTTTCAAGGGACGCTTTTTGTTCCCCATATTGAACTCTTTCCAGAGGGCCTAACTCCAAAACTCTCAACTATTCCCTTCCAAAAATCTTAGAAGCATTTCCTTCACATACTTTCTTCTTGTTTTGAATTGGCACAACCAATAGAAACAGTCAATCACTAAGTTATCTCCATAAAACATATAGAACAGATTCTCAGTCGCTTTCTGTTCATCTTTTTAATTCTGTAGATTCTCACCACATGCCCCCACCTTCTTGCTTCAGTGTAATAAACCATTTCCTTGTAGGATCACTGCTTCTTAGGCAATAAAACAGCCGTGTGCAAAATGACATTTTAGATGTGAGTTTGAAAGATCTGTCTCTCATTAGGACCCCATAATGTGAGTAACTCCTTGGGTAGTTAGCACAGCAGGGAACCTGTTTTATAACGGTATATTTGAAAGATATATTTATTGTTCTGCCACCAGAAAAAGCTCAGAAGAGAAGGAAAAATACGTTAAACTTGAGTCATGGAGTAGACTCCCTTGGGTCCATTTGGGGCCATCAAAAATCTGACCCCTCTTCCCAAACGAAAGCAAAACTTCCAGGAATCCTTAGTCAGCTTATAAACAAAGACAGGCCCATACAGAAGTAATGAAATTTCCAACTGTGGAGAAAAGCACTCATTTATTTTGTTTTTAAATCAAGGAATGATTGATGTGGCTGCAATTTGATGTTTGCTTTTAAAGAGATTCTTTATTTCACTTAACTACCCGCCTGGATTCCCTCCAGCTATAAAACAGCTAGGCGATGCTCACCTTACTGAGCGGCCAGGCCAGGGTTCAGAGAGGCTGATGACTTCTGTTCTTGGTATTTGCTCCTCCCCAGTAATTCCATATTTGTTAGAGGAATAAAAATTGTGACACAGGCTGTTCCCCTCTCAGCTACTTTGCTGCTAAGGTTTTGATTATTTCCTTCAGCATGTTTATTTAGGCAAATGCTTTCAACACAGAGAGTTTTATGTTAGAAATCACCAAATTCAAGGAAAATATAAATGACAAAGTGAGTTTGTATCAGGATTTCTTAAAAGTCCCACTAAAGAATTTGTATGCAGATACAAAACTGGTCTAGCACCTGTGGGGGCTTTTAAATTTTGATGTGATATTATAATTACTTGTGCATATCGGTTGTTTAAATTGAAATAGCCTTCACTCCCACATCTCCACACATGTGTGTACATGCTTAGATCATGTCCCCAGTGCAATCTACCTCGTCTTCCATTCTGTCTCTCCCTGCTCTCCCCACTTCTTTTCCCTCAGCAGCCTCCTTCTCTCAAGTCACTTTCCTACCACTCAGATGAGAGAAAGTTATGAGATGTAGTATCTGAGACTGGCTTTGCTTTAGTTTACTCTTTTTATTTTATTATTTTATTTGCTTACCACAATGTCATTTTGTTCTTGCAGTTCCCAAGGATTGTTTGTTTCTCTGTTGTGTTTTCCCAACAAAATGGTTTTTTTTTGTCATGCAAGTTTGGGAGGCCTGTACACAAGAGAAAAGTAGCGCTGAGAATCTTCTGATTTTCTTCTAGAATGTTTGCATAAAGATTTGTTTGCAAATTTTAAAAGATTACATTTGTTTATATGTTCTCTTTCTATCTCTCTCTGTGTTTCTGTCTCTGTCTCTGCCTCTTTCTGTCTCTTTGTGTGTGTGTGTGTGTCTATGTGTGTGGTGTGTGTGTGGTGTGTATGTGTGTGTTGTGTGTGTGTAGTGTATGTGTTGTGTGTGTATGTGTGTGTGTTGTGTGTGTGTGTATGTGTGTGGAATGTGTGTGTGTGGGGGTGTATTGTGTGTGTGTGTGTGTGTGTGTGTGTGTGTACAGAAGCACGTATATAGAGACTGGGGGCTTTTGAGTCTGTTTCTCCTTCTACCATGTGAGATGTGAGTCCCATGGACTGCAGTCAAACTATCAGGTCTTTTGGTACTCAGGTCTTTACCTACACAGTCATCTCGAAGGCCCTGCTGAGATCTTTTAAAACTACCCATTGACACCTCAACAACCAGGGAGGTAGAAGGTGGCACTCCTTTTTAGATTAGTGACTCTACATTTTCAGATTTCATGTGTTTCAGAACTTTAGAAAGATGTCAGAACTTACAATGGAGGTTTTGTCAGAGCTGAGGAGTGTTGTGTCCCCATCGCTTGCTCCCCCTTGAAAAGCTCCCAGAGGAATCATGGTCTGAAGGGTCTTCTGTGAGATTAATGAACGATGACAAGTCTATGTAAGGTAGCCAAGTCCCGCCCCAGTGTTTCATAATGACACACAGAGGTCCTTAGTACTACATGGTTCTCTGTAATAGGATCCAAATACAAATGCCAAGTGTCAGCCACCAAGCAGGTTCAAAAGTTTGCTCTAATATATGGCAATATGGTTTTGTTACCTGGGAACATTCCTTGAGGGGTGGCTTCATTGCATTTGCTTCTATGTGAACTAGCTTGTCGCTGAGTTCTACTTAAAACCATTTATGACTCCAGCAGATGGTTCTGATTTAGAAAGAGTGCTTTTTGAGCCATTTCTTTCTAACTTCCTTCCCCCTGGCCTCTGCCTCCCAGCTCTTCTCAGGAGCTAATTCCAGTCAGGTTGGAAATTACAAGCAAGTCATTTGGTGCGGGGAATGATGTGCTGACTGATGAGCAGAGGTAGGGTCTGAACTGGGGTCTCGGGGAGCAGCGTTCAATAGATTAGAGTATCACCCTACTGAGAAATGGACCACGCAGAAGCCTGATTTTCCTTCAGTCCAATTTAATTTTTCAGGGCCAGTAACTAAGACTGGCAGTTCTGAGCCCCCTGTTCCTCGTGCACAATTTATCAGCGCAAGGTCAGAGAATTCTTTTGGGCCTGTTTCTCATGAGCAGTGATAATTATGCATGTAGACAGCCCTACTCATATTATGTAATGTGCTCAACGACACGGGGAGGATGGTTTTGATTTAGACGCAGAAGCACCGTCACCAGACCCAAAAGCGTCCAACATCCGAGTAACCCAGGGATCACCTCTGATGTTCTGGATGAGATCCATCAACACACCCTCAACGAGGACTCCTCCTTTTCTTTATGACTATCGATGGCTTTCAGCCTGACAATGCAGAAATGTGCCATTGATGTAGGCCACATTTGAAGGAGAGCGCCTTCTGGGCTTTCTCAGTCATCAGCTGGTGTGGGTGGCAGGAAACATCTCCAGATAATGCATTCCTCTAATTACTTTTCTCAGATACCCTGCATCTCAGCTATTAATCAGGGAAGCTCCCATTCTTCCTTTTGGGAAGATTCACCTATTTGGTCCTCCTTTGCGAATGAATGAGCTAGGCTCAGCTCCTTTCAAGTGCAAACAGCCCAGAGCTTCTTCTTCCTGTGGTTGTTTTTCATGGTATTTAGCATCACTTGAAAGATAAGAGTTTGTAAGCAATGAGTGATACTGAAGGCAGAACATTGGTGGATTTCTGGGCTAGTGTTCAGTATTAGACTCAGAACACGGGAGTGACACACAACACTTATCCTTAAGAGGTAATGAAAGGAGTTTAGGATAATTTGGAGTTATCTACCACTTGAGAGATAATTAAATGTAATTAAACAGGTATTCAAAGGTTCTGTGGGAAGAGAAGCATTGATGGATATTTTGGTGATATATGACTCAGGTCAAATTCAGTGCTATCCAGAAATATTACTTTTCTTTTTTATTTCCTTCATTTTTTTATTATTTTTTTATTTTTTGAGGCAGGATCTTACTATGTATTTTTAGCTGTATCCTAGAACTTCTTATGTAGACCAGACTGACCTTAAATTCACAAAGCTCTGTCTGCTTGTCTCTGCCTCCTAAGTGCTGGGATAAAAGCATCCACCACCATACCTGATTCGGACATATTTCTTGGCAGGCACCACACTGAACAAACTAGTATAAACCAGGCTTCTTAAAGTCCTACTTCCCTTCAGGGCTGCTGTTATAACTTTTTTGTTGAAAATAAAAGAAACTAAGCAAAAGCCTGCATGGCTTTATTGAATGATGTATTGACAACAGTAGATTCAGAAAATGTGCATCCACCGTACTCTGCTGTGTTGTGGCACTGATTTGTAAAAACAAGCATCTTAGACATTTGTTATTTTTACATGGTTTGCCAGCTTTCCCTTCTTTAACAACTTCCCAGGGTTACTTATCTTTGTGTATGGCTAAAGATAATATGTTTCATTTGAAAACACTTCTTCAGTCATAAAGAGAAAAGAGGAACCCAGTTGGAATTGTGTGTGTGTGTGTGTGTGTGTGTGTGTGTGTGTGTGTGTATGAGAGAGAAAGCCTCATCTCTCTCTCATATATTTTTGTTCCTCTTTATGTGCCTTCAGTCTAATAAGATCCCTCTAGGAAGTGGATGGCAACAGTGACCAATTTACTGAAGTCTGTAGTGGGATCCACGTTCCACATGGATGGGAGGCTATTCATGGTCTCCTGAACAGGTGACAGTCTGTGTGTGATGAATCAGATCCTAACATCTAGAAAAAAAGCAGACTCTCTAAAATATGCTTGATATGCAATTTTAAGTATTATTTGAATACCAGATATAAATAAAATATTATATTCATTAATTTATTTTGGTTGCTTTACTTTTTTTTATTTATTTGTGTTTATGTTTCTTGGTTAATATAGTTAATTTTACCCTTACATTCCACTTTAGTTTCTACTGAACATACTAAAAAGTATAAATTCATTAGACTGTTTATCTCTTTCTTTCTTTCTTACTTACTTTCTTTCTCTTTCTTTCTTTCTTTCTTTCTTTCTTTCTTTCTTTTCTTCCTTCCTTCCTTCTTCCTTCCTTCCTTCCTTTCCTTCTTTTTTCTTTTGTTTGTTTGTGTGTGTGTGTGTGTGTGTGTGTGTGTGTGTGTGTGTGTGTGTGTGTTTGGGAGCACAGATGCCATAACACATGTGTGGAAGTCAGAGAACAACTTGCTGGAGTCTCCTTCTACTGTGTAGATTCAGAAAGTCAAACTCAGGTCCCCAGCTGTGGTAGCATGGGCTATACCATGTGAGCCATCTTGTCAGAGTGTATTTGATTTGTAATATACTTAGACTATTAAAAAATCTCACGTATTTATACACCGCTAGATCTAAAAGCCCATTTTGTTTTTGCTTGTTTTGTAAATATCTTTTGATTGTGTACTTAAGGCAATGGAAGTAATCTCATAAATACTCTTCAGAAAAACAGCATCATTAAAAACACAAGTTTGCATAGAGGAATCCTAGTAGGCCTCCCCTCCACCATGTTTTAGAAGAAACTCTGAGTCCACACACGGCAATTAAAATGTAGTTATTCTTGACAATACTGTTTTATTCTTTTGTCTGTAAGCATTTCCCTTCTCCTCCCTCCACTTCTGTTTACAGTCAAATGGGAAGATAGCATTCAGTCCCCAAAACCTTCGTGTTAAAGATAATAGATATATGTGCAGTTTATCACAAGCTTTATAATAGAGGTCAGCATTGTTATATTTGTATGCCTAAATGACTGGGAAATGATCTTTTTTACTAATGTGTGATTTAAATCAGTCAATTTCTATTCCCACCACACCCACAGCTGCCCACATGTTAGCATCTGTAGAGATTTTGGTTCTCTGTACCCCTTAGCAGAGGATGGGGCCTACCACTGACAACATGTGTCCTTAAGCAGGCAGACTCAGGACAAAGCTATGTGAGAATTCCTCAGGAACAGCAAAGTGGGGGGAGGGGAACCTAGGCCTAAAGGATGTTGGATTTCTTTTCTTTACAGGGAAGAATGGCTTTCTTTCCTTTCTTTTTCTTCCTTCCTTCCTTCCTTCCTTCCTTCCTTCCTTCCTTCCTTCCTTCCTTTTTCTTTTTCTTTTCTGAGCTGGTACAATTTGTATTGCATAAAATCTGTGAGGCTCTGCCTTAGCTTGGCAGGATGATGAAGCAGTGTTTCCTAAGAAAACAAATGGTCACCAACTGGAGATTTTTGGCATTAATTATTCTAGCTCAGAAAGCCAGACGCCTCTTAGAAACTTTATTATTATTAGGTATATGTGCTTAATATCATTTAAATTATTGTCTGACTCATACCATTGCCAACTGTAGTTTTTCTTTTCTTTCCCAATCTCAGTGCTTTTCAAGACTTTCACCTCCGAGGTTCAAAAGGAATTCCTGTAGACTTGATTCAGAACACAAGCAATTTAGCATGACATCAAAATGACCTCCTTCCATGTGTGTGTGAGTGTGCGTGTGAGTGTGTGTGTGTGTGTGTGTGTGTGTATCAAATGTCAACTGCAGTTGTCTTTCCTAAGGGGTCATTCATTTATCTTATTTTGTTTTTTGTTTTTTTTTTTTGAAGACAGCTTGGAGCTGAGTATTAAACCTAGAAAGGTTGGTCAGTGAACTCCACTAGGTGTCTGCCCGTCTCTACCTCTCCAGCACTGACTGGGATTGCAAGCATGTGTCTACCTCCATGCCAGCCTTTTTCCATGGGTGCTGGGAATTGAATTCAAGTCCTCATGCTTACCTGGCAAGCCCTTTTTGGACTGAGCTATTTTCCCACCTTGCCAAATAGCCTGTTTTAATTCTTAGGTAGCAAGTGTTTCCCTTTTTCTTTTTCTCATTTTTAGACAGGCTCTCTCTATGAAGCACAGACTTACCTCAAACTCTTAGTCCTCTTGTCTTTGTCTCCATAGTGCTGGGAACATAGGTGTGCTCACTAATGGAAAGAACCTTGATGGTGATGTACATAGGCTCACAAGATTCCTGATGGCTCTTGCTCATTCTTCACAAAGAGGAGAGGAGGCTACCAGTACACTTGGAAACTTAGAGGGCCATGAATGTCCTCTAAAACCATCTGCATTTGTGCTCCTGGTTCTAACATCACACAAGCCACTTATTACACAAGGGCAGGAGAATGATTAGTGTCTGGAAAGCTCTTAGGAACTTTGTCTAATCAGGGGACACTTAACAGTCAGGATCTTTCCTGACTTTTCTGATGATACTTCTGTTGCTGACAACATAGGCAATATTCAGATTTCCTGCCTACATGATATGTGTGAATCACACAGCTCTGCCTGCAGGTAACTGTACCTCCCTTTTCTGGGTTTAAGCCAGATTTTTCTCTTGTACAGCTGGTTTAAAGGGGTCAAGAGCCCTCCAAATTTGGCCTCATCCTCAATGAGAAAATTTCCCAGAAGGAAACTTCTGAGCAGGATTCTCTTACAAGGGGCACTGTGTGTGTGTGTGTGTGTGTGTGTGTGTGTGTGTGTGTGTGTGTGTCTGTGTGTGTGCACGCATATGGGGGCCAGAGATTGATAGGGGTTTTCCATGTTATTTTCTCAGATAGTTCCACTTGTTGAACTTGGAAATGTGAGCTAGACTGGCCGGTGAAGAAGCCCCAAGGATCCCCTTGCTTCCGCTTCCCCAGTGTTGGGAACACAGGTTTGCCACATCTGGTTTTTACATGGGCTCTTGGCATCGAAACTCAGGGTCTTATGTTCATGCAAGCCAGTGCTATAACCCCTGAACCATCCTTCCAGCAAAGAATTTAAACAGTGATCATTATGCTTAGAGAAGAGACATTTCTCAAGGCACATCAAAGTTTATTCTGGTGTCATCTGAGACCTTCCTTTTGCCACTCCTGTCTTGGTGGGGCCCATCTTCTATATCTTGCTAATGCTTTCTTTTCAGGCATCAGGTTCCCAGATGATACTCTGGTCATAAGTCCATGAAATTCTCTTTTCCTTACTACCCGAGACTTCAGCTAATGCATTCATAATCCTTGCTGTCCAGCAATTTTAGGGAAACACAGGCGGAATATAGTGTTTCACCATTATGAAAGATATTATTAATGTTCATGCATATACAGAATAATGTACTTTTTAGAAATTTCCCAACAACAAGAACAAACAGACCAACCATTGATTAAAAAAATTGTGCGAGGAGGTGGACTTAACATTTATCTGGTAAAATTCCAGTGGGTAGAGCACTTGAACCCGTGGTTAATTTTATATCAGATTTCAGCCAGCCGGCAGTTCCTCCTGTCTGCCGGTAGACTACTCTTTCTGTCACTTGGTATTAGATGTACTACTCGCCAAGCAGTAATTATCTTTGACACATAATTATTATGGTTTTGATGACAAGAAAGACTTTTCTTTCAGTGCTTTCATAACATATATCCCTGAAAGTCCAGGCTTGTAAAATGTGGCTAAAAATTAAAAGCGCTTGGATTCAGATTGAATTTTAAGGGAGGGAATAAAACAGAAGAAGTTGTTGTGTGATTGAAGGAATGGTTTGGAGAACACCAAAGAGGAAAAGAAAGAGGAGAGGGTGCGGCTCTTTCAATGTTTCCCAGATTATCCCACCTAAGACATTGCTGACAGAAACAAAGACATCTAGGGTCATTTATGTGCTAGGCAAAGCTACCTGCTACATCATTCTTGATACCTAGAGGGGAAAAGGTACCTTGGAAATAAGTGAGCAAGGCTTAGGTTAAAAGACATAAATTATTCCCAGCAGGGACACGGACACCACACGGGTGACTCCTGATCTCACCACCTGGGCGTTTTCAGTGTTGAGCTTGGAAACAACCCCAGCTGCAGGCCCAGACGAATAGTGTAACAATTCTTTGCCCGAACCAAAGAATTTTTTTTTCTTTTATTTTAATGCTCCCAATCTGGCATGTCGAATCTCTGAAGCCTGGGGGCTTTGTGGCATTTAAATGCCTACAGCTGTTTTCTTAGTAAGTCTGGGTCACCATGCTGTGGCCCCAAAGCTCGGACAAGGCTTACTTGAAAGCTCCCTGGAACTTCTGCTTAGGGGCATCTGGGGACAGTGGGAGGCAGAGGAAGGCAGGCTGGAGACTGGGGGCTGAGAGGAGACTAGGAGCAGGCTGCAGAGGCTTGTCGAAGACTCGAGTTATAATACACGGATGCAATAATTTAACTCTAGGAAGCTGATGTTATCTAGGACCCGATTCGATTTTAGAACAAGAGGAAATCGATTGGGTTGACCACTGGAGACTGGGCTGAGACTAGCACTGCTTTCCTTCTCCCACTAGGAAATAAAAAAATAAAAAAAATAAAATAAAAAAAAAACCAACAAAACCTGGGCACCAGGGAGTCGCCTGTGTCCCCAAGGATCCCCTCTCTCTTGCAGCCTTCTCAGCTGTAACTCAAATAATAATAATCAAGTGCACTGACTTGAGAGAAAGTCTAACTTTAGCTTGTTTTGTTAATGAGTGGTGAGGGTGGAGGAGGGGAGGAGGTGGAGGCCGCCATCAATGACTAATGCTGTCTTGCAAGCTCTTAGCCATATTTAGTAACGTGGGGTATAAAAATAAGCTTTTGGTTCTTTTTTTTTTTAAGGTGACTTCTGTTTCCTTTCTTCTATTCCTTCTCCAAAAGATGGATTTAACTAATTACACTTCCAGCTCAATGCTGATAGACACGTATTTATTATCGGCGCTTTAAGCCCTGGAATTCTCTTTCTCATCTACGAGGCCACAGACATATACATTCTGCTCCAGTCCCCGTGAGCTGTCAGAGTTAGAGTCCAGCCAGAGCATTGCGATATGATAAAGTTTTCAGGCCCTGTTTAGTTAAGACTGAAGATCTGGTACCCAGCCAATATCCACCACTCAGGGCTCTTTTCACAGTCCAAAATGATTTGGCTTAAACGTTTCCAACTGTGATGAGGTCCCATTTCAGTGATTACGCAGTCATTCACTTTTCCACATCAACATCAAAGTCATTAACAGTCGAGTATTATTGCATTGGCTGGAATTCAGTTAAGGACTAGAGGGAAGTTGCTCTTTATTAAGATAAATCATTCCTTGGTTATGTCACCCATGAAATAATCAATTACTGTGTTGGCTAATTTCCGTCCTCTTTGATCTGTGAATTAAATTCAACAGATCATTGTTTCACACAACTACCCCTCCAAAGATTTTTAAGGGAAAAGTGCACACATGTGTTCTGATGGCTGTGGTCTTGCAAGAACGATAAACAAGGCAGCAACGCTGAGGGCTCGTGCCGTCCATCACTCATTTCCACAGTTATCTTTGCTGGGTTCCAAAGATGGGGCATCACCCAGAGCGAACTGGGTGATCCTGTCTCTGAATTCTTGAATGCTCTGTTAGGTAATAAAATGTTGAGCAGAGCTAAACTTAATACTTTAGGGACCACGAGCTTGTGTTAAATCTGATGTGGGATATCCTTGTCTGGGCTCAGGATGAATGAGCAGTGATCTTTTCAAGGATGCTCACATCTAAACGTGAGGCTTCCTTTAGGAGGATCCCTCTCATAAATACAAAACACTCTTTGTGCCGTAATTCATGGTTCTTATAGGGAAAGAACTTGAATGGGGTGTTTTATTTTCCTTGCTTTGGTGATTCCTCTGAGAAATACTCTTGTACTTGGATGATTTAAAAATATATATTTTATAATGAAATATTTCAAACATGCAGACAAGTATAGAGAATAATATATAATAAAAATCCATGGACCCATAACACAACTTTATCAAATCTTAACATTGTACTTCAGATGTGTGTGTTTTTTAAGGAAATAAATTTATAGAAGTAGCTGAGGATGTCTAAGCAATTCTGCTCTATTCTTTTCCATCCTCCTTCTCTGCAAACGGAGCAATGGTTGCGAATTCATGCACATAAATATTTTATTCCATGCTTTACTTTTGCTGCATGTATTTCACAACTTTATGCAACAATACTATTTTATAAACTTTTCATACTTTTTTTATTTATTTTCTAGATGGGGCATAATTGAGACAGGATCTCACGTAGCTCAGGCTGGTCATCTTAACTCCTGTTCTTTCAGCTATCACTGTGAGATTACCGGCACATGTCAAGCATGCTCACCTTTAAAACACATCAGAGATCAATCCTTCCTCATCTTGCTTGTTTTGTTGCATTATATGTTGTGAGTTGTCAATAGCAATGCAAAGAGAGCCTGGTCATGGTTCTAATAACAGTGCAAAAAAAATTAAGCTGTGGTTGTATAGTATTTCATCAAGTGGTTGCGTTTGATTCGTAGACATGTCTCTTTGTCTCTTAGTATAGATGTTCACCCTTGGATCACATGCCAATAAACAAATAAAGTTAACTATGGAAGGATTTCTGAGTCACACAGGTCATGTAGAGTTTTGTCTTTGCTAGATATTGCCAAATTGCCAACTTCTATCTAGATCAGAATCACTGTTTCTCCAGACATCCCATGCTAGGGTAACTGAAAATAATTTTCGTACCAACCTCCAACCTATGCAGTAACCCTCTGGCTTCCACACGCTTATTCTCCACACTGAAAAGAAAGCAGAAAATCGTAGGCAACATGACTCAAATGAAGGTCAGGACTGCCTAGATAATTATCTCTTAGCTCTCTTTCACTCTGACTTTGGAGATCTGGCTCAAGAGATATGAACAGTCAAAATATTGAGGGCCAGGCTTTGGTTTAAAATATGTGACCAGATTATCTCAGAGAGCAGAAAAGGCAATAAAGGAGAAATTTCCAGATACTTTACACCCCAAACAATAACTTCTTAAAGTGCTTTTAATAAAGTGCTTTTAAGGGTCCACTCTTACTCCAGTTCAAACTTCCACAAAGACACCCAAACTATCTTTTTAAAAATTCCTAAAAGTAGAACCTTACATTGAATCTTGTCTCATCGGCAAGGATTAGCGTGAGGAACGCTTTAAAAACCCGTGTAAGACATTTACCTCAACACTAAATCAATGTGAGCCTGGATGATGTATTATGGCCATCACTGTTGTCCTTAGTTACTCTTTGACTCCTCCGAAGCAGGTACAGAGAGCGCTACCAAATGAACACTGCACTCAGGGGCACTCCAGGACCCGGCTTGTTACTGCCCCTGTGTGTTTACCTCATTCTTCTGCACCTTTTGCCACCAGCCCCGAAAGAGCGTCACTCTGGATGGCCTTGTGATTTGACTTCATTCTGAGGATCTTTCGAGACAGAAGTGTAGCATTTGTTTATGAGCAGGTGATGGCAGCTTTGAGAGACACACTGAGGGAGTTTAGAAGAGCGGCGTCACACAAGAAAGAGTTTGGGATTATCATTTTCCCACCAGTCAACCAACTGATAAGTAAAATAACTTTCAGAGAAGGGAGGAATGTGGCAAGTAAGAACAGCTCTTGCCGGAGGGAGGTCTTTTTTGATTTTGTGATCTGTTTCTCACAGAAGTGGAAGGAACGGAAATGTCAAGGTGGTGCCGGAAGTGGAACTTCCTTCCCTTTTTACGCTTGAGTTCTCCATCCATGAGAGCATCTAAAGGAGCAAAGGGCACAGGGCAAAACACCTTCTCCCCATCTTTTTGTGGCAAGAAAGAAGCTCTTTCCTTGATTTAGGACTAATTCTTAGATGTGAAAATATTACATGGAATCACTTCTGGAAAAGCCAAAGATTGGGAAAAAACACAAGTACTAATTATGGAATTTTGGACACCACAGACATATGGACACTTTTTTTTTATAAAATAAGATAAAAAGATAACAAGTCTTCTGTTTTCTAAGTGTTTTAAGTCCATATGTAATCTTTATGCCAATTTTTTAGTAAGTATAGGAAAACATACATTCCCCCTGTAGGTGATATAAAAAGTGGGAAAGTTTTACTTTAACCTCTAAGGCCTACAGCTTCAAAAACAAGAAAACTAAAGAGTAAAACAAAATATACAGGTATGGAGTCAAACCTCTTATATTTTTATAATGCAATTCAATTTTACTAATGTCCTTTCCTTTCTCCTATACCAAGATTTTATTAGATTACAGTACAGGGGAAGATATTGATTAGGACTGGGTTCTTTAATATTTCAATGAGTAAGTCATTATTTTAAAGATGTTAATTTCTGATGACATTTTCTTATTTCTATTATTGTATTTAGACAGTGAAGAGAATTTAATGGTAAATAAAGCCCTAGGCTAGTTACATTTATCGTTGAATGACCACCTCTATTGAATTTTAATATTTATAAAAATTGTATATTAAACTATCAAGTGTCTGGATTTTCAGGAAATTCTTATTAAAAGTTCATGTTTGATAAGACATTCTCTTCACATTGCTAACATTAGGCATAATTTCTAGGCAGGAGACAATTACATTAATGAATGATTCTTGTGCTATCAAATCCCATGGAAGCCATTTCTGCAAAATGAACTGGAAAATCTGTCCTGTATTTAGAAGATGTGGCAGTTCCCATACCCGACAAAGAAGGCCAACTTTTGTATTCAGTTACCAATGGATAATTCTGGCCATCGGAAAATGCTCTAATAAATCCAAGCCCCAAAGAAGTTCTCGTCCAGTGGAGCAGTTCATTATTCATTGGGTAGGATATAAAGAAAAGCTTAATATTTTCCTGATGATTCTCTGCCTAGTAAATTTTATTCTTTCTCATTCAGGTAAAAAAAAAAAACCAACTAACTCTTTTAGTAGTGATATTTCTAAATTAGAAAAATTTCTTCTTTAATTTAAGCGTGTATAGAATTTTCAAGCTTTAATGATTTTTCCTCACCAATAAATATATTCTAAGTAGTTGAAAAGATATATTTTACTCTTCCCACATAATTCATCACAAAAGATTTAAATGTTTGTGTCTCCCTAAGTCTTATTTATACCAAACACCCATAACTTGGATCAGTATGAAGTTTTTTTTTCTATACTTTG